>JARYHS010013631.1:27197738-27352304 GCA_031002005.1 Vandiemenella viatica
GAACCCACGTTCTCCTGAAGGCGAGACCAGAGCATTAACTCACCTACCACACTTGAATTTCAATAAGTAATTAATTGGAATACACCGTTGACCAGCATGACACTACTGTAGGTAACTACTTCATAAATGAGTTCTAGAGATGTCATGTTAGTCCAGGGTGTATTACAACTGGTTTAATTCTAGATCACGATACAGCTACAATGCTGTTAACACCTCCCAGAGAGAAGCTCAAATATCAAGAACACATTACAACAAGGAAATTAATGAACATTTCAAGAGATCAGTATTAATTTCATAACATTTGTGGCATTGCAATATGACAATCTAAAGTTAAACCTTGCAACATAATTAGTTATTGGAAACAAAATGTGTCATAAATGACTACCACAGTGACGTCATTACCTTACGCGACATTAAGTACTGTAAAATGGGGTGAATAGGAACAGTGGGGTGATTAGGAACGAAACTTCACGATTGTACAAAAAGAAAATTCTCAGATATATTTTAGTGATTTTTTTATTTTTAATTTTTTTTCCCAGTTAACTAAAATCGTAATGGAGTGGGAAATTAAGTTTTAAGCTGTTGGTTAAGTTATCCACAAGAGATGACACAACATACAAGAAAATTATAACTACAGGCTATACTAGCTTCCATTTCTCATTAAAACTCTTTGCATCAAATTCTGTTTGTTTTTAGTTGTGTCATAAAATTATGTTTCACAGGGTGATTCAGAACACCAAATATCTGATCAACATGAAGCTTAAAGACTCAATAAAGATGACAAACAGAAGTAAAAATTAATTACAAAAGAATCATCATCAGAAGATGACTCAGGTTCTTAAATAAAAGACAGTGATAAAGAGAAAGAGGTTGAGTCGGGATGACTTCTCGGAGGCTAAAGTATACGAAAAAAAGGGGAAATTCATACAGACACTATGTCAAAACAGTTTTTTATCCATTATAAGAGGGGTTAGTGGGAGTTTGCTACAAAGCATCAATCAGACAAGTAGTAAGTTTTCTGTGGCAGATGAAGAGTCTTTTTTTTTCTTGAAGATGTTGTCAGGAAACTATAGCCATCTCAGAACATCTTTGCTAATGACCCCACTGTCAATGCGCCCTAAAGCAAGAACAAGAACAGAACATCATCTCGTTTTAAAAATATGTTTAATTCCAAGAATGACGTGATCGATATGAACCTATTTTGAAGCTAGTGAAAATGTTTGAGTTATAATGGTTTTTGACAAAAAAGGTGAGTTGGAATTTATATTACTACTTTGATGCTTATTGTATGATGTGAATTACTGCCTTCTAATTACAACTTGTTTCAAAAGATCCCCTTTCATGTTTGAACCAAATAAAACTGAGCATTTTAACATGTGTTCCGATTCATCCCTACCTTCGGGGTGATTCGGAACAACATGAAACAAAAAATGACAAAAAATATAAAAAGTGCCTAAAGAATTATTCTTTCAGTCGCAGCAGTCTTAACAGGTAAGACCCAAGTTTTATGTCCAAATTAATAATTATAACTAAGAAGCTTTCAACCTTTTTTTCACCTTTTCCCATTCACCCCGTTTTACGATAATTATTTGGGAATAGTATACTGCCACACACCTTAAGAAACTGTCATGCTTACTGTTATTTAACTCAGGATATCTATCCACTTATTAATTACTTTTAATAATACCGGCCATATTATTAAATGAAAAGTAATTTAGAAGTCACGTTGTTACCTCTGAGATAGAAAGATAGTTAGTTGCAGTTATTAAGCTTGCGGGGATGACAGACTTTCCTTCTGACACATCGTCTCCTGACACGCATCCAGAAGTTGACGACGATGGTGAGGAAGCAAAAGTTCGATTCATGTTGTTGAGGTCCTCTTGACTGGTTTTAGGCTCTGCATTTTTTGTATACATCGTGTATCACTTCTGATTTTAACGTCACTATAATATCGGTTAACAAATAACGGAATAAGCGATATGACGAAATTTAAGGTTTCACCTACAACTTATGTTTGTGTAAATGGTACATTTTTCACTTTAAGAAAAATGAGAATATGCTGTTATTTACCATTAATAGCTACAACCTAATCGCTATTGTCAATTCACCTCAAATAGTAAACAATTCTTTCTGCTAGCAAACTATCAAAGATATTAGTTTAAAGGTATTACTCGCAACAAAATAAAGTACAGGGGTTGAAAAATGAAAAAACTATCTGATACTGTGACAGTAATTACACTTCTCTGACTTGTGAGAGTAAGAATCACATAGCAATCCAATGAGATTTGCAAAATCACAATTATACAGGTTATATACTGTACTACGTAACTATTTTTGTGACACTATGCCATTATTGCCCTACAAGAGAATAGTTCAACGTTAATGAAACTGCTGCTGTGTTTACACACATTGTTTCATGTGGAAGTTGGCAACTCTGGTTGGCAATATTGCCATCATATGTAAATAAATGTTTGAAGTAATTAAGATCTATTATTATCGTTAACAACAGTTGCCAAATGATTAGGAAAATGTATTGTGTTGCATTGTTACTTGTGCTTAAAACAATACTTCCTTACGCTGAATCTTACATCATCGGAAAATGGGGAATCGTTCACTTTCAAAGTAGCCGTTTCAGTTTACATTTGAATTAAAAATTGCAGCTTCAAATTCGTGATCCGAAAATCGTACCCTAATCAAAAGTTAATACAAAATGGGAATGAGCATTAGAGCACAGAATGTATTGAACCATTGCTATAAGAACTTCCATCAAGATGTAACTAAGAGAACGCTGATTACCTTACGTATGGAAAGCCCAGGGCAGAAAGTTTGTGACGGGTTTCAGTCTGGTGTTAAATGCATTAATGGATGTAACACCAGGTTTCATATATCCAGTATATTCGCTGCTCTTCCGAAGTTGTCACCACATGAGGTACGTTTAATATGTGAACATTCAGTGACGTAATGTTTCTTTTCGTATTTTACCTTTAATAAGTACTGTACATAAATTTGTTGAAAATTGAAATAGGTGACCAATATCCTGCGAGAAAACGAATTCTCCCAAGAATTTAATAACGCAGGTTCTGTCAAGTCCTATGACTCCAACCAACTTGCATCAAATAAACCAATAGAAGATTCTCGGTCCGAAGCATGCTGCCTTATGACAACAGGTAAACAGGTTCTTCATTTTAACACTGCCCAAGAGTTTAGAAATATTCCTTAGCCATACCACAGTAGGATACCAGATAGCTTCTGCCTAGCTTTTGGTATTTGTTTTGACATGAACTGTTTTGTAGGCTTTTTTGTAACTTTATTATATCAACGTGTTTATGGTGAACATATTTAATTTAATTCTCATTATATGACAGCGCATGTTTTGTCCAAACTACCTTCTGTCTATACATGGTAAAACATTTATACTGCATTTGGTTCAAATTAAGTTTTTAGTGTGGATCCCTCTCAATGAAAATTAGATTCCTTATGAATTAGTGTTACAGAATCTGAGGAAAACCGTGTGAATGTAGAAATATTGGGAACAAATAAAAGGAAGCACAAAGTTATTTTCTGTGGTACAGAGCTGGTGAAAAGTAGAAGTGTTACAGGAGTGACATATTTTTTTGTGTATTTGGGATTTAGGTATCGTTGACTTCGAGGTCATTAGGGATGGGAAAGGATGGTGAACAAAGAACAGAAAGGAGTGTGGTCATGGTCTTTTGAGGAAGCCAACCTGGCATTCACCTGGATTTATTTTGGGAAATCTAACTCTGGATGGCCAGACTGGTTTGAATCTGCATTCTCCTGGAGGCCAGGCCCAAATGTTACCACTCACCCACCAGGATCGGTTGGCATATAAATACGGGAAAACTGCAGAACTGGAACATCAGGTGTTAATGTAAGATGGAAATACTGAAATAGTTTGATTAAGTAAGGAAAATGGGATTACTGGAGATCGCGATCCCGCCAGGAGTTGGCATGATAATACTGAAGCGGTCAAATGCAAGACTGTGCTAGAAATTATTTCCGAAGTACATTTAATGGTTTCATGCTGGTCCAGGCTGTATTACAACGGAATTATTGCTTGGTAAATAATACGTCTTGCGACTGACTACAGCAGTATTACAACAATATTATTTAATGTTGTTGTAGCGGAATCACGATCTCCAATACACCCAGGAAAATTATGACTGAATTGGGAGAAGGTAATGTACAAAGAACAATGAATAGTAGTTTGTTGCAGAGGAAAAACAGTTTCACAGTGAAATCCAACAACGGATATAATCATTACATAAGGTGAGGATGAGCTCATGCATTTATAGGAGATACAAGTAAGCAGCAGACCATTAAGGTAACAAATAGTCTCAATAAACAAATCGAGCAGGAAGAAAGTTTTGTTGATAGATATCAATCACAGAGAGGTGTGTACCAATGGTTGCAGGAAAATTTAGATAAAGAACACTATGTCACAAACATATTTAAGCCAAGTGCTAGCATTAGACAACTTGTAGAGAATACAAGACCATTCTGCAGCTTTATGAAAGAGCCTCATGTGGTTAAAGTAGGTAACAACTTTACTAAGGATGAGTGATATAGTTTCTTTACTTACGGCTTTATGCCTCGTCGACAGCTAAGTTCATTAGAGGTGGGATGGGACTGGGGGACAAGGAACAGGAAGGAATTCGGCCATAGCTCTTTTTTTATTTTTTTAAGGAAACAGCCTGGCATTCACCTGGAGTTATTTTGGGGAAACCACCATGGAAAACCCAAATCTGGATGCCTGGACAGGGATTCGAACCTGCATCCTCCCGAATGTGAGGCCACGACGTTAACCGTTCACCCACCACGCTCGGTGAGTGATACAGTAAAGTGACCTGGGAATAATAAGTGCATTGACTTAGAAAAACTCTATTTTTATTGCAAACTGTGGGGACTGTCTGAATGCAAAGAAAACTAGAGTATGAATGGGGATTGCATTAGGTCCACCAATCAGAAAATGGTACCATTCTCTTGAAATTTGGATCAGATGCTTTGATATAATGCACTCTTCATGTTCCCACTAGTATTTTATGAAAAAGTCCTCACAAATTAATTAAATTAAAAATATCAGGGTGTTGCACATCTTCCAGACATTCTCAGCTCTGCAAAATTAATAAAAAAATCTCTTAAAATATT
This sequence comes from Vandiemenella viatica, assembly GCA_031002005.1. Lineage (NCBI taxonomy): Eukaryota > Metazoa > Arthropoda > Insecta > Orthoptera > Morabidae > Vandiemenella > Vandiemenella viatica. The sequence goes on from JARYHS010013631.1 coordinate 27,202,905, forward strand.
GGTTGATTCCTTTATTGTAATGTTTTCTTGGCATTTCAGCTTATGTCTATTGTAAAGTCACCCTAAAATTTACAAAAAGAAGATTAATGCCCGAACTGTATCTCAATGATGCCCACCATGTTTTATTGATAGAAACCATGAGACAATCGATTATTTTCTATTGTAAATAATTAAGTAAATTCTTAGGTGGATAGTGGAGGGTGAAATTTATGAAAAATTAGTGCTGACATACTATTGCTCCTACAACAGCGATCAACGATTCTTTGGATTGTTCCTGATGCTTTTATAAAGCAAATAGTATTGGAAGTTATCAAAGGCCTCATTCATTTTACTTTAAACATGGCCCCTTAACTAAGTTTTTCATGTCACTATAGTATCCCCGACTTATAAAGTATCCTCCTTTGCTTTTTGAGTATTCTTTTAACTTCACACACCATGGTGAATCATTCACTTATGTGATTGTCCATTTTGGTATAAGTATGTCCATACCTTCCCTAATTATTTGTATACATCAATGCCACATCTTTTCTGTGGAGTCTCTTGTTACTTTTAACTTAAGGTAATTATCAAGTATGTTCTGAAACACTCTTTTCAAGCCATTTTGATACTGTAAACAATTTTTGCTTTTCTCTTGTTAAGCTCCATTATTGATTTTATTGGTTGCAATTACCACACTTTGTGACCATTAATCCCTGCAGCCATTGAAATGTCTATGAATAATTCTGGCCTATTTGCAGTGACAAGATCTAAACTTTTTTCATTATCGTCATGACATCATGTTGGTTCAGATGATCTCAGAATAGGTTGAGAATGATTTTACTTGCCATATATATAAATAGATGTGTGTGTGTCACTATTTTCACCTTTCATCCACAACTACCCAGCACAAGACCATTGGTTTTTGTATGTGGCAGTAGCCTCGAGTCTCCCACAGCGCACTATGGCGGTTTTATGTCGGTAGCTGTGGGGGTGTGGGAGATATTGGTGGTTAAAAGTTGTCAACTTAGGGCATTTTCATATTTCAACCAATGACGTGTGTCCCTATATTTTACTTTGCAGACACAGCTACCTAGTGCAGACCACTGGTGTTTATATGTGGTAGTAGCCTCGAGTCTCCCATCATGCACTGTGGTTGTTGCATGTCAGTAGCTGTGTGGGTGTGGGAGATATGGTGTTTTCAAGTGGTTGACCTAGGGTATTTTCATATTTCAACCAAAGTGTTCTAAAATAATTTTGGAATCTTCTAGAATGTTCTTTAATGTACAAAAATGTTCTACAACATGACTCATTTTTTCAAATATTCAGCTATTAACAAATATAAATAATTTATATGACATACTTAAAGTGTGACCCAATTTTGGTGGAACATTCTCTGGTGAGTTGCTGATTTGTGAGGGGTAACATAGGCTACTTTTTATCCTCAAATAATTAAGGTTCCGTAAAATCTTCAAAATTAACGATGATTCATGATCCTAAAATTGTTGTGCTATTTTGTTCTCATTATTTCTTAACACCTTAGCAACAGTTATGTTGGCATCAAGTGGATGGTAGAAGGCACCTATCACATATTTTGTCCTGACTACATTAAGTTTAATCCGTACGATTTCACAAATCATATCAACATCTAGTTCATCAGATGAGGTATTTTTATTGACTACAAGAAATACATCAGCTCTAATGGAATGCAATCTATTCTTACAGAAACTGTTCATGCTATTATTAAAAATTTCTGCTGAACTTATATTTGATATTAACAAGCTTTCTATGCAGTTTATCATAGTCACATCTGATCCAGTAATAACATTTTCTAGTTCAGCAGTAGAACAGTAAAAGAATTTAAAGTAAAAGTTGCATAATGTGTGCTTAGGTATGGGAAGGAATTTCTAATAAAGTACTAGCTTCAGCATATTGTTTCCTGAATCAATCTAGTTGAATCCTGGATAGTTATTTCAAAATTCTATGGTCAAATTTCTCCCTGTTTCTTGTCCCCAATCCTCCTCACTACCAATGACATCAATATTAATAAGATGTACAGCCCAAAGAAAAAAACTTCAATATAATTAATAATGACAATAAAAAAAATTTCAGAAACCAATTACTTAAATACAATACTCATCCAAAATATCTAGGTGTGGTTCTTGACGGGTCATTGACATATAAGGACCATATCCATAAAACAGTAGCAAAAGTAAAAACTCGAAATAACATCCTTCACAAACTTTAAGGAACAAATGGGGAGCACATGCCGAAGCTCTCAGAACATCAGCTCTTGCTCTGGTATATTCAACTGCCGAATACTGCAGTCCAGTATGGCTAAACAGCAGTCACAAAAAAAAGATAGACGTTCAACTAAATGACACAATGAGAACAATATCTGGAACTGTTAAATCTACACCTACAGACTGGCTGCCTGTACTCTCTAACATCGCCCCACCAAGTCTCCGAAGACAAGAGGCATTAAAAAAGGAATGGCAGAAATGCTTAAGTTATCCACAATTTCCAATTCATCAGGACTGCACACACAAAGCTCCAAATAGACTAAAATCTAGATATTCAGCATGGAAGTTTGGTCAAGAGTTGGTCCAAAATAATTTGAACACTGGTGAAGCATGGTGCGCTGAGTGGACAAATTCCAACCCCGACAAACAGGCGCTAATCCAAGACCCTACACGACAACCTCCTGGATTCAACCTTCCTAGGAAAACCTGGACGGCACTGAACCGAGTGAGAACAGGCCACGGTAGATGCAACTACTGGTTGTACAAGTGGGGAATGACAGAGAATCCTTCTTGTGACTGCGGTAACTATGAGCAAACCATTCACCAAATCACCTTGGAATGCCCTCTCAGGAGATTCAGTGGTACAATGAATCAGATTCACGAAGCGACAACAGAAGCAGTTGAATGGCTGCAATTGTTAGACATCAGTTTGTGGTAATAGTTATATTTATTGTAAGTTAATGTAGTTACTGTTTTTGTATTTCTTCTGTCATACGAAATAAAATAAATAAATGATATAAAATCATTAAGATATTTCTTCAAGCAGATTACAATGTCACAGGTTTAATCAAGTCAAACCTTGGAGCTAAATACATACGAATTTTAACTAAATTAAGATCGACATTAATGATGTGATAATTTTCACAATAATTTTTAACAATAACTAAATTATGACTTCTATTGGTGTATTAGGAAAACTAATTCTCTCAGTTTTATGTATTAGTAGCAGTTATCCGTGACTTCATCTGCTTGAAAGTGTGTTATGGTATAAAAGTTTTTGTTACTGTTCAAAGTACGATCAGCAAAAAAATTTCTTTTTTAGGCTTGAAAATATGGTCAACTGCCTCCTTTTCAATGAAAAGTGTTCCTCAAAGCTGGGACATAGGTAACAAATGTGTAACGCATGCTGAAAGATACGGTTACATACATTACTCACTTAGCCGCAGTAGATGTCTTGCGCAGATTCTGACATAATTATAGTCGGAATTTGGCATGGCAGCTACCTTCTTCACTCCAAATCCACTGTGCACCATGGAATATTAGTAATCATTCTGACCCATGCTGTGTTTCAACCCTACCACCACCTTCATTAATATGGCTCCTTGGAAATCTGTACTTTTTTCAAATTTAAATTTTTCACATATATTACGAACAGAATTAAGGTGTGATACCTGAAATATCACACTATTTCATGTCCGCAACTGAAGACATCTTCTTGTGAATTTACCAACAATACAACTTTAAATCTTTTTTAGATTAATTACAGATTTATATTTCCTGCTCTGTAACTATTATCATTGATCTTTTGATACAATTTAAGAACAATGTGGTACATATCACTAAATTGGCACTCATGAAAGCAGCTTAATTACTAATAAAGTTTCAGTTGTCATTCTGGTTCAAGCTGTATTTTTCTAAGCCATAAACTCCGCCAATATTGTCGCTAGAAAATGAAGGGTTCTATCACCCGCACATTAATAAACTTAACTTAGTCCACAACATGAAGATTGGTTGGATCCTCCCGAAGGAGGCATACTAAGCCATTGTGTCAGAGGTATGACGGCCAGTTCCTTTCCTCTGGGACCTATAGTTTAATGTGGAATCCGAACCACGGAGCGTCCTGGCATAGCTCATATGATTAAACACAACTCAATTAATACATTCACTATATTGCATGTTAATAATGCCATGAATTGCGATATAAACTTGACCCACAATTTCAGATCATGATATCAAAGCAACCGCTAAAAAGTGGCTGAAAAGTGACCTTTGCAATATGGTAGTCATAAAAGCAAAGTAAATAATGAATACACGTGGAACTACATCCAGTCACATAAACTATGGCATCAGCATCAATTATTAAAGTAACGTAATATAAAAATGTATACTGGAATTCTCATAACTTACACTGTACAAAGGAAAGTCCACAATTCATTATAACCCTTAACACAGCTTACGTTGATATTGCAGGTCAAGTTTACATTGCGATACAGTGATTGTGTTAATGTGCTTGCTTTGTACAGCCACAAATTCACTGAAAGTGTATAATAAAATTAATTGTGATAATTTATGCTAAGCTAAAAAGGAATCCTGACATAGAAAATATTGCTTCTACTCAAAATTAGTTCCGAAGTGTTTAATGTGTTAAGGTGGGTCCGTATCGTTTGTTTTTGTAATGGCAATATTAGCAGAGATAGTGCCATGGATGAAATGGTGCCTGGGCCAGAATGTTATTGTTAGCATGAGTCGGCAGGAGTTTAGTTATTATTATTATTGCAGCTATATCGATCCTTTTTTCAGGATGTAGCCTCTTTAAGCCTGATGAGCTATATATTAGAATTTAATTCTACATAGTTTTGCTGTAGTTCTTTCCAGACCGATCGATCCTGAGCCACCCTCTCATAATACCGTATTAGTGATGACGTATATCACGATGTAAAATACTCCTAATATGGCTTCTTGAAACAAAAAGTTGCTACCTTAGACCATTGAAGGATATAATAGTTATTTGCAGAATATAAACAAAAAACAGTTTTGTTTATCATAGGCTACAATGTGAACTGATCTCTACCAAAAATTATGGAGGGGGGAAAAAAAACAAAAAAAAAAACGGTTAGTTATGTTCTGTTAAGTTTTAAATTTTGGTAAAAATAATTTGTAATGTTACAGGGTGCTGAAAAAAAAAATCACACACACAGGAAATAAATTGAAGCAAGGTGGAATTGAAACCGTTACATATTGGTCATGAACATAAAAAAAACATTTTGCACATGGACTTTTGTGCTGGTATACTCTTTGTATTGTACATTCTTTTCTCAAGCTTTTATTTTTCACGTACATTATGATGCATATATTATGAACTGAATTACGGTGTGATACCTGAGGTTTTATACAATTTCATGTACGCAAATGAAGACTTTTCTTCGTAAACTTACGGACAGTACGATTTTTTAAAAAAAATTAAGGTTAAGTACAGATTTATATTTCCTGCTTCCTAACTATTATTTGTCAAGTGCATCAGCTTTAGCACTTTTAAACTAAACACACACATGCATATATCAGAAGCTTTTTGGTTTTATTTCTGAAAAGAAATGTTTGTGATGTACGTAAATCGCAAAGAGTAAACATGGCGGTGCTGTGTACGAAGTAGGAAACTCTTAGGTCTTTGTGATTTTATAATGACAATTTCTTAAGGAACTATTCGTTTTGTGGGATAAGAACTATCCTATGTCACTTTGCACACAATTTACTAACTTCGTGACAAATTTCATTTAAACCTGTTGAACTATTAAGGCCGACAGTGCATCCAAACTTTCTCATTTATATAGATATGTTATCACTAAAATTTCAGTAAATTTACCATCTGTTTGAGTCGGTTATTAGGGTGAGTGATTGGCTTAATTTTCCTATCTTTTCTAATTTACTTTGTATATACACTAGAGCCCCGCTAATCTGAACATGGCAAAAAATTAGACTAAGTACAAAAAATGGTAAAAGAATTAAAACACAGTTCATGAAAATACAGTTCATACTGTATTTAATTGCATGGTTAACTTCTGTACATACACACAATTTTAATTTACACAGTACAGTACACACTTATTAGAAAAATTAGCAAGTTTAAACAGTGCATAACAACGAAAGAAAAACTGTCACACTTACGATCATAGTTACAATGCTTACAAGCACCCATTTTATTCCTACTTTGTAGAAGAGAAAAACTCAGTCATTGTTTTTTGGCGTAATGAAGACAGTCTGTTATGTGACGCAAAGTTGCGTCATCATGTGATAAACATTAAATCAGCAGTTGTAGCAGTGGCCTATTGCTCCAAATAGTGTAGCGCGAGATTAAGGACTTCTGCTACGTCACTGTGTGGCACCAGCTCTCCTTTGTCACATTTCTCCTCATTGTCACTTCCGTCACAACAGTCCACTTCTACCTGGTCTTGAGTCGCAGCAGCCACTGTAATTCCGGCTAATCCGAACAAGGCCCGGTACCTATTAGTTAGGATTAGCAGGACTCTACTGTATGTTCTTTTCTCCAGCACCTTTCATCATATTGTAACACAAAAACTATATTTGATGAGCTACTGTTTTTAGTACTATCCTCACTTTAAGGTATGTATGTAGTATTAACGGTCTGAGAGAGATAAGAAGGTACTATATGTGGACATTTTGTTTTGCTGGTTTGGGAGTATGGATTCCGGACTGTGGCAGCAAGGTATTCTTGGTGTAGGGCAACCTTGTAGAACGAAATAGGCACTACGCAGCAAATGAAGTTAATGCTAATCGCTGACTTCGCTACAAGTGTGCGCATGAGGCAAGTATATTGTTTTATCACATGCTAGTAGTCACAATTTAATGTTTGGTAACACATAAGCAACCTAAACTAAGTAGAAAGCAACAATTGAAGGGAAAAGTTAAGGGTCCCACTAACTTTTTTGGTATAAAATCTCATCAAGGAAAAAGCCCATTCTAGCCTATTTCCTGCAGTATTGGTGTTCATGTTGGATCAGTGCTTTACAATATGAGGCAGCACAAGATACTGAAGGAAGTCGTATAATTTCCCTCTCATGTAAAAGTTTGAATAAAAGTGCAAGATTTGAATTGCCCACCAACAACACATCCTTATTGTTAAACTTTACTATCAAGCTGGTGAAAGTTTGGTTGCCACGCTTTGTAAACTGCATTTAATTTTTTGTAGAAATAATCCTCTGTATTCATCAACTGTGAAAAGAATAATCAAAAAAATTTAAAGTACTGATGTAAAACACACAACACAATCTGGTAGCTAGTAGAAGAAACATTTGCAAGAGAGTGGCTGAGAGTCAAGAGACCTCGATTTGTTTCCATGCACAAGAACTGGATATAACAACAGACACACTTCACTCAAGATTTGCATATCCATGCTTACAAATTCCAACTGACTCAAGAACATATGCCAATAGACCAAGCACAGTGAAGAGAGTTCACCAGTACGAACATTGAACAAGAAGTGAATACTATTTACAGACAAAATCGTCTTTAGAGATGAGCCCCATTTTCACCTCAAAGGCTTTATTAATAAGCAAAATTACCACATTTGGAGCTCAGAAAACCCTCAAATGTTCTTGAGAAACAAATTTATCCCCAATGCATAACAGTTTGATGTGCATTGTTGATTGGAGGAATCATTAAATCATTTTTATTTGAAAACAAGGCAGGTAATGTGTTAGTGGTAAATGTTATCATAACATGATAACCGAGTTATTTACGCTTCAATTGGAAAATGTGCTTTCAACAGCATGGTATGTACCGCCCATACAGCATTGACGGTCTTGCACGAGTCTTTTCCTGGTTGCGTTGTCTTCCTTTTTGATGACCAGAACTGTCCAACATGGTCTTGTAATTTAACATGTATGGATTTTTTTTTTTTTCTGTAGGTTTTTCTGAAGTCAAAAGTTAATGCCAAGAAGCCCACAGCTGCTGAAACACTAAAGGCCAAAACTGAATGCTGTCTCAATGAAACATAATTTATACAAAACTGTTATTTAAAATTTTCCCAGAAGAGTATGCATGAGCCACCGAAGTCATTTGCTGGATGTGTTGTTTCATACATATTTCCCAAATGTGTACATTGATAATATGAGCTATGCTAGGAAAATGTTGCTATTAGAGAAATAATCCTGGAGGCCTTATGAATAATGTGTGCTGACAAAATTTACCTAGGAGGAAATATTCTGTGTACTGCAGTATAAGACTGTGGTCCACTGCTGGATATGAATATAATATTGTAACTTCTTTTATATGTAGCCCTACTGCTAATTTTATTAAGTGAATTTGAAGTATGGCCTATCTAAATGAACGCAGACAATCTTTGGTTAAGAATCTAATGCTGTATTTACCAACAGTATTCAGTAAGTGACTACTAGTTAGAGCAGGATTCAGTTGTTAATTTGGAAGGTTAAAATACTAAAGCACTAGTTAAAAAAAGAAAGAGAAGTTACACCACCCCACCCATCCATCATGAAGTTATGTATTTGTGGCAAAGTAATAATGCAAGAGAATAAACTTAGGTAATAAAAAAATTATTTAAAATATGTTTAAATTTTCTTAATAAGGTAAAAGAGCCATGTTTTTATAAAAAATTATTTGAGTCTCAAAAAGATTTGTTTTGCATTGTTGGTTTTGGAATATATAAGTACAGATGAGAAAGTAATAATATTTAATAAACCTATCTCTTTGTATTAAAATTTTGTATATAGAGAAAATAAGCCAGTGAGTATCATTTTCTTATATTGAGATCTCCACTTCTTCCTCCCTTTCACCATTTTTGTTTTTAGAACCCATAACTTTGTTAATATCGATATTGATACTTTTCCTATTATTCTTCTTTTTTAAAACATATCCTGTATTTCTGCCTATAGCCACTGCCACCTTTCCTCTGGGAGAATAGTGTGAACTGTTGGAAGTATGATTTTACCCATTGAAGACACTGCATAATTCTAATGTAACACTTTATAATATCTTTTAATTATACCAAGATAAAAAGGAAACTGAAAAATCATATGATGCAATGGTCTATGGGGTATTGAGCTGGCAACACATTATTTTTTAAGGATACAGAAGACTTCATTCACATAATTAATGACAAAATTATTCTGGTACAATATTGAAAAAAAATGTTCCTACTACCAAATTTATAAAATACCAGTGTTGGACAGGACAACAGTGAAATGGCTTAGTAAATGCCATAAGGTAAGACAATTCAGTAATGATGTCCTGCATATGCAAGGTGTATCCAATCTGTTGTGGGTTTCCCTACTTCGCAGAAACAAAAAACTAAACTTGTATGGTACTTTTGGAAAATCCCACCTCTATTTACACCAGATTGGTCTTCTGACAAATTTACATGACTGGTACAACAAACATTTTGCCATGCACATCTTAATGTGTGAAGGAACAAAATACCCTATCATTAGGCTAAGACTAATTATATGTCACTTCAGGTAGCTTAAGTGGCACTAGTTTTTATTTCTCTTCTTTTTTTTCCCACATATGATTAGTCATAATTTTATAGTGTTGTGTACCTTTCAAATGAAAAACGGAAACCTTATGGAATTACTCATTTGTCAAGATTTATCAAGTTAGAAATATGAAATCCTGCACTATTTTAATTATTTCTACCCCAGATACTACTATAAAATTCAGAAAAATCATGGGGGCCAAAAAAATTACAGATAGATGGTTCATTGGGAGGTTGATTTTTTTCCCCTTAAAATTAATCTTCATGGGTATCAAATGAAAGTTTGCATCCTATCTTAATTTTTTTTTTTTTGTTTTGTTTCACAATTTGTACTTTTTGTGAACAACAATTATTTCACCCTCTTCATTTTTTCAAAAATGCTTTCTTGATTTATGCGTCCATAGCTGCCTAAAGAGAATAAAATTTACAGTAATAATTCTGGAGTTTATGATCAGTAATTTGAGTTTGCAGTAGATAGTTACTTTTGACAGAAAATTGTATTCGGCAAGAGAATTTTGCGAGTTGGGTAGCAAATATATCTAATTTTCATTAATAGATTGTTCACGGGTAACTATGAGTAAACACAATGATTTGATACGATATTTTAGTGATCATATTCTTCACTGCCACCATCAAGTGAAGTGTTGACCAAGCTGGAACGTCATAATTTTTACTGAAATAGAGGGCATAATATATTTTTGTCAAATTCGAAAAAGAATGAGGAAAATCTTGGCTTTCAAGTATTTAAAAGTTTGATAAAGCAACACATGTAAGGTATTTTTATAGGTTAACTAAAATATGACTTGCGTAATGGCCAAGTCGCCAGATTTTTCTTTCTAAATAAACGATCTATGACACCGAGAGAAACCATTCTGTTTCAAAAAGAGAAGTGAATGCACACACAAGTGTAGACTAGGCTCAGAAGATCTCATAACTTTTTGTTACTACATGAACACGAGACTTGGACTATTTTTTTTTTTTTTTTTTTCAAGAATTGTTTTTGTGGGATAATTTTTGCTTTTTTTATTTTGTTAAATTCAATGTTATTGGTACAGAACCTTCAGTGTATGAGAATAAATCACACTTCTCTGTTCCTGGTTTACATCTACTTCCTGACTGCCAGTTGCACCGATTGTGCTACCAGAATTCCACTTAATGTTACTCTCACCTTCAGTCAACATCCTGCTCTCCTCTCTACCTAAAACTAATTTTATTTTTAACCATTGCTTTTAATTTCTTCTCCCCCCCCCCCCCTCCCTCCACAATCTGCTTCTAACTTGGTAAATGAGAGGTTCTTTTTTAAAAAATCTATTTTTTATGTAAATTGCTGCTTGATTCATTACCACCCACACCATGATTAATTTAATTGTGGAGCTTAACAACCATAACTTCTTGTTCTTACAGGAATGTTGGTCGGAGTTTTTGATGGACACGGGGGAGCATCATGTGCTCATGTTATTGCCAAGAGACTACTGCATTACATTGCTGCTTGTCTGCTGCCACCTGATCTTCTAAATAAATATCTCCAGTCATTGGGAAGTGATTGCAGCATTAAACTTCTTCAAGAATTTAATGACAAAGTGGTCTTGACTGATGAACTTAATGAATTGTACAAACATAGTTTTCAGATGTTTGTGAAGGAACTTTCAGTTATGAAAACTGCTCATAGTGACTTCCAGATGAAGGAAGCAATGGAAAAGGCATTCATGAGAATGGATGACGACTTATCTCGTGAAGCATTGCAGGAAAAAAATGGCAGGCACAATATGGAGACACTAACTGTTGCTATGTCCGGGGCAGTTGCATGTGTTGCTCACATAGATGGTCCACATTTGCACATAGCAAGTACAGGTGATTGTGTTGGTGTACTTGGCGTTCTCAGCGATGGACAGACATGGATAGCCAAGAAACTTACAACAGAGCATAACTGTGATAATCACAATGAAGTAGAAAGGATATTAAATGAACATCCACCAAATGAGAAGGACACTGTGATCAAAATGGAGAGACTCTTAGGTCAGCTAGCACCACTCAGAGCATTTGGAGACTTCAGGTATAAATGGAACAAAGACATAATGGAACGTTTTGTAAAGGCTCATTTTGGGGAAAATGCACTTGCACCAAACTATTTTACTCCACCCTACCTGACGGCAAGACCTGATGTTACTCACTACCGTCTGACACCCCGTGACAAATTTCTAGTTATTGCATCTGATGGACTTTGGGATCTCGTATCTCCGCTGCAGGTAGTTAGACTTGTGGGAGAACATATGAGTGGTAAGGTAACACTTAGTCCACTTCGGTTACCTCGAAAGAACATGCGCATCTCTGAAATAAATAAAATGCTACTTCAGCGTAAGGAGGGGCTTAAAAGAAAACCAACCGACACAAATGCTGCAACACATTTATTGAGAAATGCCCTGGGTGGAACTGAATATGGAATTGATCATGGAAAGCTTTCTCAGTTGCTTAGTATGCCCGACGGCATAGTCAGACTCTTCCGTGATGATATTACTATCACAGTTATTTATTTTGATTCTGAATATTTAAGACACTGTCCTCCATGAAGATATTTCTCTCTCCAGTTTACACAGAATTAGTTCTTTCTTTACTAAGGATAGCACATTATAGTAGGAAGAGCTTAGTTTCAAAATTGGGAACAAATAGGGAAAAATAGCACTGGATTGTGTTATGAACAATGTTTTATAATAAATCAGTAAAACAGCTGTAATGTGAAAACTGAAATTTATTATTACATATGTAAATAAAACTATTTATTTTTTATTAAAAGCCAGTGCTTGTAATAGATGTATATTTCACATATATAGTGATTTGCAATATTGGAACTTCCGTAATTTACAGTAAGGCAGGCAGTTTTTCAGCATACTACAATTGAAAGTATGCTTAAAACATTTTCATCTTTCAGATATATTTACAATAAATTACATCTGTTTTGGGTAATATGTTTTAGTACATTTATTACTTACACTTATAAATCACAGCTGTGTACTGCAGGGCATTGGCTGTCCCAAGATTGGCACATAAATACAATTTATCTTCTTCCCACCCTCATCTTTTTACAGTGCCAGACATGTCTAGAAAAACTAAACCATAAAACAACTTTCACATGAGAATATTCTAAGAACCTGTTCACTTTTCTTCTGCAGTACACATCAATGTCAACTTTACACATGAGACAATATTTGTAATGTAAACACACAGTAAAATAAAACAATACATCAAATAATGGTTAAATTTAGAATGCATTTACATTTGGAGCATAAAATGCACAAAAGTCTAGATAAGCAAGTATTCACAAAATAGTCTGTTAGTAAAAAATAAATTAAGAGTAAACTGAGATAAAATGTTTATCATAACATTATCCTTTCACCTTTCATGTCCTCCTGAGTTATAAAACTATCACCAGGCAAGGGAAAGTTTACATCACATTACTGGCATAACTGAATCAAAAAATATTATCATTAAAGTCAATATTTTCAGCTGAAAATTTCACATTATACTTGAAATTATTTAAAAATTTGAAAGTATAGTCTTACATTAACATGAAATATTGCAACACAAGTTTCTATAATTTATAACAGATAAATTAAAGCCAAGACAAGATAACTTTTCAGCTTATCATAGTTTTAATGAAACACACACATCATTACTTTTCTTATATAAATGGAAAATTTCATGCTGAATATCAAGTATTGGTTACTATTCAGCACATAGCAAATTGAATGCAAATGCTTAAGATTTTTTTTTGCAACTGTCATCTAACATAATGTTCAAAAAACATAAGTAGCAGATTGAGATTGTATTCAAAATCTATGAAAATCTATGTGAAGCTATGAAACAATGCCAGTGGCTGACAGCCTATGTTAGATACTTCAATCTTGGTCTTAACGGAGCAAAGACTATAAGCTTAAAGTACTTTGCTGTTAACCTTCTTGACCAAAATCATCCCTGAATTTCTGAAGTTTGGCCAGATCTTCATCATTTACAGTGGGCTTTGATGTTGCCAGTGATCGAAGCATATCATTCTAAAAGGGAAAATAATATTAGAGATAAGTAAATGTACATACATTGGGGGAAAAACCAAAACACTTATAACTTTCTTAACTCTCAGTGCTTAACCTAATAAAACACAAATTTTATTATGGAGTCTACACAATTAATAAGTGTTCACAGAAGTTACAGGTAGTTTACACAAAATTAAATACTGATGTTGACATAAACCATAACAGAAATATACCGATTATAACTGAAGTCAATATTACTTACCAGAATTTTTGTCCATAAACATTAAAAGAGAGAAAGAAAATCATCCTTACACAGAGAATGGAGAGCATGAGCATATAGATGAATTTTGGGATTACCATGCAGTCTTGAAGTTTACATATGGGTTACAAAAACAGTAATAAGTAATCTCCTCATGGTACGTTAGGGTAAACAGTATTAGTGATGGATAGGATGGCAAGTGAGATAGTGCATTTTCCAATGGGGATGGAAGGTAGTTTAAACAATCTGTTAAATTTAAAGCAGTATGTGCAGAGAATTTCTCCTGCAGCATACCATCAGTCTACACAGCAGATAATGTACCTTAATTAATTCTAATTTTCCATGCACCTCTCACTTTTAGATTCCATTCCCCCTTACAGTAGGTACCTGTAAAGCCTCTTCATGTACCAAATTCATACCAGGCAGAGTAGAAAGACATTGCTCTACAAGAACTCTTTCGAACCACTCATGTGGATGTTTGCTGCCTGACAAAAAATGTGAAGCACCCAGAAGGGGTAGGAGGAAACAAAATGAAACGTCATGGGTTGAGAGAGTATGTGATATTATTTCAGTGATTACAAAATCGAATTTACAACGAACTTGGCAATATGAGCGCAATTAGTATAATTTTGTACCTTCTCTGGCCTGGATCCAATGCACTGATTCTGTTGGAAACATTGTCCTGTTAAAAATTGCACCACAATTCAGCCACAGGATCTCCGTTCAGTTTACTATCAATGTTCCCTCAATCATTACCAGCCGAGGTAGTATGGAATCATGATTCACTGCACTGCTGTTTTCTGCAATGAACTGCAATAACTCGGATGACCATTGTCGGTGAGTATGTCAGCAACCTGGAGAGAGGTCTCATTCCTCCAATTGTTTGGAGAGGCACAACAGTGTTATTACTGGTGTAGTGGTGTGAGGAGCCATCGGGAATTACTTCATGTCACCACTGGTAGTGATTGAAGAACTCCGACACTACATCATGGACTTCCTGTGTTTTCATGAGACAATATAGATATGCCATGTTTCAACAGGACAGTGCTCATCCACACACAGCACGTATGTCTGCGTGATGTCGAACTAATCCCTTAGCCAGTAAGATCCCCAGATATGTCACCTATACAACATGTGTGAGACCAACTCAGACTCCATCCCAGTGCCAGTATCTAGGCTATCAAGAACCAATAACAGCGAGTTGTGGCCAGCTTGCCTCAGGACAACCTTTTCTGACAAATCAGTGCATGCATTCAGGCCAGAGGGAGCACAATGTCATAATTATAAGTGGGCTCGTACTGTCAAGTTCTTTGTAAATTTGACTTGATTTTATATAAATAAAATAACATCAAATATCATTTCATTAACTCCTTCACTTCTGGGTGATTTACTTTTTTTTTGGTCAGGCAGTGTATATCTGAAAACAAGGTGAAACAAAGCATGAGCAATCTACACATATATATGTATCAGAACCACACACTGGGTTTCTATTCTTTCAGACAAACTGCAGTGCTGTTAATATACTTGGGAATTGAAGGAGTTTAAGGTTTTTGGGAGAATTAAGTGAGCTAAGGATATAAGAAAAAATGTACTGGGAAGGCTGTTTTGGAGTCATATATCTAGGAAGTGTTCTAGGGCACAAAGTCCTCAGGGTGCATCCATTAATTATGTTAGGTGTTATTCCGGAATTCCCCCCTCTAGTGAGATCTGGATGCGCCCCCTCCCCCCCCCGCTAGTCGACCTTGTAGTTGTTTTGAGACCTTTTTTTAGCTCTCCTGCATCCGAGGGCAGTTATAAACCACCCCTTCCCCCAAGGTCAGTTTCCGCTTTGTTTCTAGACCTAATTACCCTCCCCTAAAGCCGATATCAGCGTCATTTGAGGACCTTTTTTTTTTGTTAGCTGTATTGTACGTCAAGAATTTCAAAACTTCATGCGAGGTCTATGTCGACCCCCCCCCCCCTCTCCCCATTGGTGAAGTTTGTTGATATTTCACCCCCCCCCATTTCACCTCACATAATTAATGGATGCTCCCTAACAGCAGGCATCGTTTGTATACAAGGAAGTTACATCAATAGAAACAAAAATGAGTTTGGCAGTAGAGGAGTTGTGGACAAACGTTAAAGGAAGTGGGGGCATTTTTGTGAAGCAAATTAGGTTCTGTTGGATATGGCATGAATGACCAATATGGTGCTACTATACGTCATCTAGGAATGACAGCCTTGTGGCTCTTGGGAAGTAAGTATTGGTGGCCGTATGGGGATCCCAAGGAATGAGGATGGAATGGAGTGAGAAGAAAAGCCTTGTAAGGGGCCCTGAAGGTCAAGAAAAGTTTTAATTTCTTGGCTTATGGAAATGGCAGGGCCTGTGGCATGTGGACAGTAAGTGTTGGTATTGGAAAGCTGCCTTAGAGCTTCAGCCTTGTTATCACTGTAGTCAATGAACATGATGCTAGAGGCATTGTCAGCTGAGAGGATGATGATATAGTTCTCTCATGGCTAGGATTTCCATAGGGCTCCAGTTATTGGAGTGGGGAATTGAGTTTAGGAAAGATGGTGAGGACAGAATGTAAATGAGGAACTCTAGGAATAGAAATAGGGGATGGATCCAGTTGAGATGCTGAACTGAACTTCATTGCCACTATTGTTGCTCTCCATTGTGGGCATAGGGCTGTTGAGAAAAAAATTATCTGAGAATCTGAATAGCCAAAGGCAGGGAGAAAACTAAAAGAACACACATCAATAAAAATGCAGGACACAAGGGATATTTTTGGATCATTTTCTCACACCAGAAACAAATAAACTGTTATTCCTTTAATTTCCTCTGTTCAAAGATCTACAAAACAAGTGGATAAACTAAAACAAAACAAGAAAAATCTGGAAAGAAATAATAATAACACGTGAAACTTGAAACACTATTAAACAATGCAAATAACAAGGGATAGTGAACAAAGAATCAAGATAGAAGAAGGTAGGAAGGCGGCAGAAAGTGCAATTTTGAAATATATTATTTTAAAATCTTATTTATGCAGAGAAATACAGACCATTTGGCAAGAAATGTCAGCACAAACAGCAACCAACTGAATGACTGTGAAGTCCCTGGAGAATATGATGGGAATAGCTGAGGTGGGAGTAAAATAGTATGATGTTAAATATCAGTAACAGTGGAAATACAAGATCACTGGGAGAGGCAGAACATACAAACAGATATATTATTAAATTGTATATGATGAAACTAAGGAAAATGGGAGTGGCTTCTAGACGATATAAATAATAAAGGAAAGGGAAATTAACCTACCACATGCCAAAGTTGACGGCTGCGATGGGAGAAAACACGAAAAGTGGACAAACAAATATACAATATTTCAGTAATGACCTCCTTCAAGTAGTAAAGAAATGGGCCATTAGGTTCCGGATGCGTGCGCATACGTCCAGAAGAGACATGATTTTAGGAAAATGATATGAAACTTGGTTTGGCTAATTGGAAGGCAGGTATCTGTAGGAGGAATAGTATTTATCAATAAGCACCCTGTCAGGGAATGGTGGTGGAATAACTTTGAGGGGGGGGGGGGGAAGTTGAAAAGTGTTAAGACCAACTTATGTCACCGACAATAGGTTAGAAAAGCACGCCTATGAAGAGCAGTCAGTGGAATGAATGATAATAATCAATAAAAATGTTTAGATGATTGAAAATACATTCCACCAAATGGTCTCACCATCAAACTGTCAGTATTTGGGTGTCCCCCACAAATTCACCCCGCCCTACATGCCATCCGCTACAAACAGCCACTCATCCACCAATCAAAAATGCAGCCTCCCGTTATTTCCTAAAAACCATCCATTGCCCAACTGCTCAACATACCTCAACCTCCTCCTTTGAAACCCACACCTCACTCTCTGCACTCCAGCCCTGCATCCAAACCTAAAGTGTCAGTCGTGAACCTGTTCTCTTCATCACTATCTGAACGCCAACTCTTCATACTCTCCAAAGGCCTTACCTTTTCTCCTACTCCTACACTTGACCATGCCGACCTAGTCCGGGATTCTCTCTCATTTTGCTGAACACTCTGCTGGCAGTACCACTTTGCCACTCTTGTCAGTGAACCTGGGCCTCAAGACTACATGGATCCCAGTCTCCAAAAATTCAAACCACTATCCACACTTGACCCACCACCTCTTCCCCAGAACCATCCCATACAAATTTTTGAGAAATTCTTATCCACCAATTTGGCTTCTCCTAGTTTTCTTAAGTCCTTGACGAATACCAGCAATCTCAGCCCAGCTGAAACCCTTGCCAGAAAACAACTTTTGACTAACTCAGACCTTATCAGTCTACCCACGGACAAGGGCTCTACCACAGTAGTTATGAATTGCAGTGACTGTGGCTGAAGCCCATCGTCAGTTATCACATGCCAACATGTACTGCCACCTCGCTGAAGATCCCATGTCAGCTGTCAACAAAAAAATACAGGAATATGTACAGTTCAATGGCCCCTCTAAAGTATCATCCGACAGTCAATCCCTCTGCTTACTCCTCAAAATCCATATACACCTACCCTTTACCTCCTTCCCAACATCGATAAGCCAGGCAATCCGGGACACCCCATTGTTGCGGCTTATGGATCTCCTACTGAGCGAATCTCGTGATTGGTGGACCAGTACAACCTATAGTCTCTCAGTTTCCCTCCCACATCAAGGACACACAACACTTCCTTTTCCATCTTTCCACTGTGCCCACACCACTTCCTTCCAACTCCATCCTGGTTACCATTGATGTCACATCACTGTACACACACATTCCACATTGTCATGGCTTTAGCGCCATAGAACATTTTCTGGATAAGCATCCTCCGAATAGCCGCCCCAGCAAATCTTTCCTCACCACTGTAGAAGTGTTTGTAATAAGCAGCCTGAGCTTGAAAGCATTATTAGTAGTACAGAAGCAGATATTGTATTAGGTACTGAAAGCTGGTTAAAACCGGATATAAGTTCAGCAGAAATATTTAACGATAGAATGAATGTTTTCTGTAAGGATAGGTTGAACTCCAATGGAGGCGGTGCATTTATAGCTGTTAGTAAACACCTGTCGTGTAGCGAAATAAATATCGATACGGTCTGTGAAATCCTATGGATTAGACTGAAAGTAGCTAGGACAAAACTTGTATTAGGGTCTTTCTATCGTCCACCAGATGCAGATGTATCTATTGCTGAGGCCTTAAGAACTAATGTAAGAAATATAGCTCGTCAATTTCCAGATCATGCAATAATACTAGGAGGTGACTTCAACTTTACGTATATCGACTGGAATAATTACGTCTACGTTACTGGTGGCCGGGATAAAACATCCTGTGAAATTATTCTTGACCTTTTCTCAGATCTTAATCTTGAGCAGCTCGTCACTGAACCAACGCGGTGCCACAACAATAAAGAAAACATTTTAGATATTCTCGTTACGAATAGGCCTGAGTTATTCATGGACATTTCTACCACCATGGGAATAAGTGATCATAAAGCTGTAATTGCTACAGTAAAATTAATA
Organism: Vandiemenella viatica; assembly: GCA_031002005.1. Lineage (NCBI taxonomy): Eukaryota > Metazoa > Arthropoda > Insecta > Orthoptera > Morabidae > Vandiemenella > Vandiemenella viatica. Next base: position 27,222,229 of record JARYHS010013631.1, read on the forward strand.
GCCGCGTGCAAAAAGAAAAAAAAAGAAAGGGTCGTTTACAGGTTTGAAAAGGCCCCAAAGGAGAGTTTAAGAACGTTTTTGAGGGATAATTACATTACCTTATAGAAGGAAGAGGCTCAGTTGAAGAGATGTGGCTTCGGTTCATGCATATAATCAGGGAAGGTATGGACTTACATATACCGAAAAGGACAATCAGGGATGGGAACGATCCCCTGTGGTATACACGTGAAATTAAACGGTTACTTAAAAACAAAGGATGATACATGCACGCTCAAGGACGACAATGTATAGGAGTGATTTAGAAAAGTTAGCTGAGACAAGAGAACATGTTAAAATGCGATGCGCGAGGCTTTTAACGACTTTAGATGCAACTCACTTTCTAAGAGTCTCAACGAAAACCCAAAGAAATTTTGGTCGTATGTAAAAAAAGTTAGTGGTAGTGACAACAACATGTCAGTGCTACTACAAGACGTTCGGGAAGTTGATGAAAGCCGCGAAAAGGCTACCATATTTAACACCAAATTTAAAAATTCTTTCACTGACGAAAACATGGAAAAACATTCCCGCTTTTGCACGGCGTGTAGAATTTGAGATGGATCCAGTTCAAATTGATAGTGTAGGTATCATAAAGCAATTAAAGCTCCTGAAGTGGGGGAAGGCGCCGGGTCCTGATGGTATTCGAGTAAGATTATTTTCGGAATACGCGGAAGAAATAGAACCATTTCTATCAGATATATTTCGTAAATCTTTAGAAGAAAGAAAAGTACCTTCTGACTGGAAAATAGCACAGGTGATTCCCGTTTTCAAGAAAGGAGATCCTAGGAATTATCGACCCATATCTCTAACGTCTGTCTGCAGTAGAATTCTGGAGCATGTCATATGCTCTAACGTTATGAAGTTTCTGGATGAAAACGAGTTACTTACAGCAAACCAACACAGATTTCGTAAGAACCGTTCGTGTGAAACGCAACTGGCTCTGTTTTCGCATGACGTGATGAAGGTTATCGATGCAGGATCACAAGTTGATGCTATTTTCTTGGATTTCCGGAAGGCTTTTGACTCTGTGCCACATAAACGCCTTTTGGCGAAGATTCGAGAGTACGGTATATCTGATCAGATCTGCGAATTGATACGCGATTTTCTGGCTGGTCGGTCGCAGTATGTCGTTGTTGACGGGGAAGCCTCTTCAAAGCTAGATGTTACTTCGGGCGTTCCTCAGGGAAGTGTAATAGGACCACTTCTTTTCTTAATTTTTATAAACGATCTCGGTGACAACGTTAATTGCAGGATGCGATTTTTTGCTGATGATGCACTTATTTATAGGGAAGTGGGGTGCTCTGCTTAGAATTACAGCGCGATCTGGATGTTATTTCGGAATGTGCCGTAAATGGCAGCTTACTCTTAACTGTAAAAAGTGCAAGGCAATGCAAATAAGTAATAAAAAGACCCTGTTTGCTCACGAGTACAAAGTTAACAATTCAGTTGTTGACACGGTCGATTCCCTGAAGTATCTAGGCGTAACAGTACAAAGCAACATGAAATCGGACTTGCACATAACTTCCTTCGTAGGCAAAGCTAATTCTAAACTAAGTTTTATAGGTCGTATTTTGAGAAGCTGCAATGCTCATACAAAGGAAATAGCGTACAAAACACTAGTGCGTCCGCATTTGGAATACTGTTGTGCAATTTGGGATCCGTATCGCAAGGGATTGATTGACACGTTAGAGAAAGTACAGAGGAGAACCGCTCGATTCGTGACCGCTAGTTACAATCCTTATGTAAGTGTCACAGAGCTGATAGGTGGGTTAGGCTGGGATTGTTTGGCGGACAGATGACGTCGTTTTCGTTTAAATTTGTTGCAGAATATGCGAAAATCTCTAATTTACGAGTGCAACGAAATACTTCTTCCGCCAACCTATTTAGGTCGCAGTGACAGAAGGGATAAGATTAGAGAGATAAGATGCCGTACTGATACATTTATGTATTCTTTCTTTCCTCGTTCTGTTCGGGATTGGAATACTCTAAAATAGGATTGGTGCTTAGCACCCTCTGCCACCACAGTAATTGTGAATTGCAGAGTATAGATGTAGATGTAGACCACCATGGCTGAACTGAAAATTAACAACAACTAGTTCTCCTTTGAAGGCAATATCTACCACCAAACCCGTGGCACTGCCATGGGCACTCACATGGCCCCCTCTTATGCTAATCTCTTCATGGACTACCTGTTTTTGGAGAATGTCCCCCTCAAACCTCTCCTGTGGCTGAGGTTCATAGATGACATTATTATGATCTGGACACATGGAGGAAACACCCTTCTAAATATTCTGGATCATCTAAATACCTTTAATAACTCACTGAACTTCAAATGGACCTACTCCCAACACCCAGGTCACATTCTTGGATGTGGACCTGTCCCAATCCAATGGCCACCTCAACTCCTCAGTCCACACCAACCCCAAAAACTCATAGCAGTACCTCCACTTTGACAGTTGCCATCCATATCACACCAAACGTTACCTCCCTTACAGTCTTGGCATTCGTATATGTTCCAACCAGAACACATCTCACAAGCATTGGTATCCCACAAGTATCCCCCAGCTTTGGTTGACAAGCAACTTTCACGGGCCACATTGCAACCTGCTCAACCTATTGATAGCTCCAAACCCCCAGAAACCAAGCGTAGTCCAGTCCTGGTTACACAATACTTCCCTGGCCTTGAATCCATCAATAGTATCCTATTAACCTGCCCAGAAATGAGATCCATTCTTCCAAAAATCCTCCCTGGCCATCCCAGAACTTGTTTTCAGCAGGCCTCCCAACCTCAGCCAGCTCCTAGTCCACAAACACAGTCTTCCTCGTCCAATCAGACAGCCCCAAGGATCTTTCCCGCTGTAAGATGTGTGACCTACACCATGCCTCCACCACTTTCACCAACCCTATCACTGGCGAGAGCTTTCCCATCATAGGACACGCCACCTGTGAAACCTCCCACGTAATATACCAGCTAACCTGCGAACACTGCCTGGCTTCCTATATGCCATGCCATCTCCCATGACACTAATAATTTTAATTCTTGTTTCATGGTCCATGCTATCAGAGTCCTCCCAAACAACAGCAGCTCCTCTGAACTCAGATGATGGGAACTTGCCTACCAATACAAACTAGGCACAAGGCAATCTTGTGGACTCATTTCGAGATAATATCTAGTTTTCCTTCCCTCTATCCTCTCCTTGCCTCCATGCTCATGTGTATATTGAACCACCACATACCAGAGGTGATGTTTAACTACATAGATTCTTTTATTTTTATTATTATTATTGTATTTTTTCAATTTTGTTACTTACTTAATTTTACTTTCTCAAATTTACGTAATGAACATTTTAATGTATTTTTCTGCACTTTTTGCAACATTTTGCATTGCTTAGGTACTATCTCCAATTCACTGTCCCCCTCTCCCTGCCCTCTGTTTGAATTTACCCCCACCATGTTCCTGACTAACAGTAATTTTGTCAGACATCTCCTTCACCACCCTCCCTCCATAATGTTCTCCTGTTGATGAAAGGCCAAGTCCAGAAATATCCATTGTTTTTCCTATTCTTGTGCTTTTTTGTGTGTTCACTCCATGAAACCATCATCTAAGGTAAGTGGTGGTTCATTTCGCTATCCTTTTTTCTAAATCCATTCTCTACTTAGTTACCATTTTTTTCTGGTTACTATCTATAATTATAACAAAAAATAATGAAGCAGCTATAATGGAATAAACATACAAATACACATAAAAGTGGTGGGTTTTCTGGTGGGGTCTTATCAGAGGTTATGGCTGGGTGGATGTCTGGTGTGTAGGATGTGTTTGTAAGCTAGTTCTCATCTGTGGAGTTCAGAAATGGTGGTAGTTTCCAGGAAAATTATGACACCTTTCACAGACCAAACAATTGTTAAAGTGGTTAGAGATGTGGTAACTGGCATGAGCTGTGACTGGATAGTCTAGTTTGCAGGTATAGACTGTTAGCCAATAACCATTCATTGTGGTTGAGCGTCCATATAGCATGTCCAGTGGTTGATAGGTCGTGGTAGCCAGATGCATGCTGCAAGTTTTGCAGTGAGGTCTGTTGCAAGGAAAAGATCCATTTCATTGTCTGGGTGAATCTGTAGGGACATATTTGTGGACCAAGATACGCTTCGAGCCCATTAATTCATAATGATATCTATACTTTGACAGTTGTATCCCTTCCACACCAAACATTCCCTTCCTTACAGCCTTACCATTCACAGCAAACGCATCTTGTCCTATAAATAATTCCTTTCTATGCATTCCCAAAACCTAGCAGCAGCCCTCATTTTCCACTGGTACCCTTCCAATCTAGTATGAAAACAAATCTTTTACAGTGCCATCTGCCCTCCACAGAACTTATCTCATCCTGATTCTCTTAAAAGCAACCTCAGACCCATCTTTGTCAGTCAGTTCTCTCCTGGTCTTGACTCCATTAATCACACCTTGCTTCAAGAGCAAGACTTTCCATGTACCTTCCCTGAAATGCACACACTTCCCCACATGAATGCCTCAGCAGACCACCCAATCTCAGATAATAAAGTTGTTTACTCTTTAAAATTGTCTGCTCTTTCTTATTCTCTGTCCAATTTCCTCCATGTTTCTACTGTTGGTTATTTTGCTTTCCACGCAAACAAATCATTCCTAATTTGCTTGTTAGGCCTGTTGTAGCTACACCAGAGCTCCATTGCCAATATTTTTAACTGATATTTGCATATTTAACAGTTTTTAGTATTTCCTTATCTTCCTCAACCACCATTGCTTTTTTCTTCAAAGTTGCTTTTTATCTCAACATTGAAGAGTTGAATATATGCTCGGCAATGGCCAGCATATTTGTGTTATTTGACTTGTATTTGCAGGTATGTTCCTTTCATCTCCCATATAATGAGTGTTGTATATATAACAGGGGAACTCAGCAGTATTAACTAAGTCTGAAGATGACCAAAATCAAGTTACAAGTTTTCTAGGAGAATCTGACTAAACCCCTCTGCACAAGAATGTACTTAAAATGATGGGATCCTTTGGAATTCAATAAACCAAAAATCTATGCATGCTGACTGATCCTACTACCACAGAGCAACAGAAGTCTTACAGCTTACAGCCTTGTGCACCAGACTGGTGAATCTGTGAAACCTGGAAAGTATGACCATGGAAAGTGATGTTACAAAATGCACCTTCAGGGCCAATGGACCCTAAACATAGCTATGTCTGGGAGTACCACCAATGTTGCAAAACATCAAACTACAACCAACCCACACAGTGGTGACCAATTACACAGACGGAAAAAAAAATCCCAACACCAAGAAAAAATTATTGTAGAGTAATGAAATTTGGACAATGCATTTGTCAAGTTAACATGTTTAATTGATTAAATTTTCAAGATCACAGGTTAATTTAAGCTCAAGAAAATGCATTTCAAATGTGAAATACTGTTAAATTAATAGCCGGTGTAACCTCCAGAATTTTGAATGCAAGCCTGCAAACGTGAATGCATTGTGTCATACAGGTTTCGAATGTCACTTTGTGGTATGGAGTTCCATGCTTGTTGTACTTGTGCTGTCAATACTGGGACGGTCAGTGCTGGCTGTGGATGATGCTGGAGTTGTCGTCCAATGATATCCCATACGTGTTCAATTGGAGACAGATCTGGTGATCTCGCAGGCCAAGGTAACATGTCGACACTCTGTAGAGCACGTTGCGAGACAACAGCGGTATGAGGGCGAGCGTTATCCTGTTGAAAAACTCCCCCTTGAATGCTGTTCATGAATGGCAGCACTACAGGTTGAATTACCAGACTGACGTACAAATTTGCAGTCAGTGTGTTTGGTATAACCACAAGAGTGCTCCTGCTGTCATAGGAAATTGCTCCCCAGACCATGACTCCAGGTGTAGGTCCAGTGTGTCTAGGCCGCAGACAGTTTGGTTGCAGGCGTTCCCCTGGCCTCCTTCTGACCAACACTCGGCCATCACTGGCACCAAGGCAGAACCTGCTTTCATCAGAAAACACAACAGATCTCCACTCCGTCCTCCAATGAGCTCTGGCTTGACACCACTGGAGTCGCAAACGGCGATGGCTTGTAGTCAGTGGAATGCACGCTACAGGGCGCCTGGCTCGGAGCTGTCCTTGAAGTAACCGATTTCTAACAGTTCGTTGTGTCACTGTGGTACCAACTGCAGCTCGAATTTCTGCCGCAGACGCAGTACGATGCGCCACAGCTGTACGCCGAATACGGCGGTCTTCCCTCTCAGTAGTGCCACGTGGCCTCCCGGAACCCGGTCTTCTTGAGGCAGTACCATCCCTTGACCACTGCACCCAACAATCATGCACAGTGGATACATTCCGGCCAAGTCTTTCTGCAATATCGCGAAAAGAAAATCCACCTTCTCGTAGCCCTATTACACGACCTCGTTCAAACTCGGTGAGCTGTTGATAATGGCTTCTTCGTCTTCTTAAAGGCATTCTTGGCTAACATCAACTCACTATGTCAAATCTCAGCGGTAAATAACGTTCACAAACTTTACAGCGCGTATTTAAAGCAAACCTGATTTGCAAGCTCTGAGTAGCGCTACTAGCGCCACACTTATGCGCGAAGCGCGAAATTTGAATCGATGTCATCTTTCAGATGTATAAACACGCCTACCAAATTTCGTTTATCTAACACAAGTCTTTCTTGGTGTTGGGATTTTTTTTTCCGTCTGTGTATATCAAAATGGTTGTGACTAGTTATGTCACTGGTTCAGAAAATCCAAATCTGCTTTTAAAGAACACCAGTGGTGGTTAAGGCAGATCACACCAAAAAATATCAATGACAGTGGGTTTAGGCTTCATGTCATGTGGCACATCTGCTACAGATGAAATGATTCATGCCTCTTCTCCCCAACATGATACTTAAGCATAAGGCACAGGATTATTCTGACTGTTCATAAAGGACAAACTTAAAAGAATGAGGAAAGGGTGCATAAGTAAGAGCAGAACCTATGAAGCATAACTAAAAAGGAGGGTCGTACCATCTCAACTGAAACATTTTCATTTTTTGTACCATGATAGCATATGTCTTCAACTGCATGCTGTTATAATTTTAAAGCATTTTTTTTTAAACTCAAAACTGGTATAGCAGTTACTGCATTGTGCTAGGATCACCAGAGATCACGGAAGTATTTTCAATAACTTATCTAGTAGGGCAATGGGAAAGTTTATTTATCTTAATACAACAACATTATATAACATGCAATTACCTAGAGCTTACACAACTGCAACACAGCAGTGATGTTCATTCATGTCTACTGTCATAAGTGATGACTTTCCTTTCTGTCTTTAACTTTATAATTTCAACTTTTCTTTCCTGTGAAAGCAAATGAAACATTTTAACATACATACCATAGTCACAGGAGGTTCAAACAGTTTGTCTCCTGGAACATCAACCCATGTCATTTCAATTGCTCCTGGACTGCCCGGTGAACATGGTGTCAGAAGATCATCCACTATCGTATTGGGATCAACAGGGGATGGTCCTCTCACTCGACGGAAATGGGTTGCAGTCTGAACTTTACGTACTGGCTGCATGAGAGCATCACGGACTACAATACTGATATCAGCACCCGAGTATCTGTTAAGAATGAACTGTGTTACTGCACATCAATAGTAAAGTTTAGCATCTACATTAGTAAAATCAGTATACTGCAAGGCACATATTATGCCTTTTCCAACATCTTAAAAATTATTGACTATCACAAGTTACTCTCACATGCACTGGGGATTTAATAAAGGATTGTGTATTTAGTTAAACTAGATAATAATAATAATAATAAAATTTCCAACACTTTTTAAAAATATAACCAAGTTATATATTAAGAGACTTCATTATATATTTTATAAAATTCTCTTTCAGATGGTAAATATAAATAATTTACACCAAAAAAGTCAACTGAAAAACATTTTTTGGATCTTAGAAAATATTTAAAAAAAGTATTTTCACAACATCTTTACTATCCAATTCAATAAATCACACATATGATCTTCTATCAAAAAAATATATCTGTTCATGTATTAAATTTGTCGAAGATACTCATTCAGTTATTTTGGAAAACCATAAACTCAAGAACAATCATTATAGTTTTTCTGTAAACTTTATCAGGCTACATAACACTGTAAATATTGAAAGAATTTTCAAATTTGTAGTTTTGGAAATAAAGTGGGGTAATGACATTTTAAAATGGTTTTTCAGCAAAACCTTCCACAAATTGTGGAACAAAAAGGAAAATCTAAACTTTTGAGATTCAGAGGATACCCAACTTTCATATGATACCCATGAAGATTATATAAAACAATAAGTTACATATGAATCAAGTTTAAAAATATCTAATCAAACTGTTACAGCAATAAGTTTGACAGGGTAGTGATAGAGAAGGCACGATGTCTGATGGAAAGTGACAAATAACAAAAAGGAAAATTTTGTTATTCTGAGTAAGTGACAATAATTAACAGAAAAATGTTAACGAATATATCATCAGTTGTACTAGACCAATAACAGCCTTCAATTCTTCAAAAAAGACGTGTGCTGCTATGGTATACTGAAACTACTGGTGATAGGCTGAAGCTGTAATATTAATTTCTTTTTATAAACTTCCAAAAATAAAATTACTAAACACTGTTCAATGTCAATTATGAGATGATGAAACATTTGTGAAAACAGAAATCTGGATGGCTGGGAGGGGATCTGAATCTGCATCCTTCTAAATCCTAGATCTGAGAGTAACCGCCCAATCACCAGGGGTGAAGGGATTACAATCACTTCATGCATAAAAAAAAGGCAGATCAAGCTAGATTAAAATAATTTATCAGTAAATTTATATTGTTTTTAGGCAATATAAATAACAAAGGATAGGGAAAATGACTCATCACTCACCAAAGTTGAAGGCTGTGATGAGTGAAATACATATACAGTATTTTGGTTTTACACCTTGTTCATGTGCTAGTGACTGGGTCATATGGTTTGGAAGGTGTGCACACGCTGAAGTTTACCACATGACTGGCTGGGCAGTGGAAGAGAGGTTGAGGGGGAGGTGGTGGGGGTGAATGTTAGGGAGTAAACTATCGATATTTTGGGAAAACCTCAGATACATATCTTGAATGAAAACTAAGGAAGGATAGGGAAATATGACCCAACACTTACCACAGATGAAGGCAGCTAGGAACCCAAAAAGGACAAACACAAGAAATGCGCAATAGTTCTGTGTATAGCCTTATTCTTGCAGAAGTGAGACACCAGGTGGAGCCAGATGTGAACACAACAGTGGCCATTATAAATATATATCACCGGTGGTGATAAAATTAATACATATAACAAAAGGGTATGGAGTGATATAGCAAACAATAATAAATAAATTTGGAAGAAAATTGTTACTAATCAAATGCTAACTCCCCAGGATCCCTGTACACTCATCCTGTACCTTCCTTCACAAGATTGGCAATCCAGGACATCCTATAGTTGCAGCACATGGGTCACCCACTGAATGGATTCCAGCATTGGTAGATCAATATATCCAATCCTTCGTACAGAGTCTTTCCTCCTATGTAAAAGATAGCCCACACTTTTTTGAATGTCTGTGCACAGTACTCACACCTCTACCCCTAGACTCCTTCCTTGTCTCCATCAATGTAACTTACCTCTATACCAACATTCCCCAGTCAGGGCCTTAGTGTCCTGGAACACTTCCTAGATCTGTGACCCCACACAGCCGTCCAAGTACATACTTCCTTTCTTCCTTGGCTCACCTAATTCTCTCCCAAAACTTCTTCACCTTCAATTCCAAAGTATGTCATGAGATCCGCAGCCCTGTTATGTGCACCCACATGGCTCCATCTAATGCCAACCTATTCCTCGGTTGTCTGGAGGAACGTTTATTGAACCAGAGCCCCTCTAAACCCACTGTATGGTTCAGATATATAGCTGATATATTTATGAACTGCACCTGAAAACCAACTCCTAGAATTTTTCCATTCCCTTAACAATAGCCATTTCATTCATTTCACCTGGACTTCTTCCTTACATGACATGTTCAGGCAGGGTGACTTTCATGCCTCTGTCCACATCAAATCCACTAATCTGCAGCAATATCTACAATTTGTCAGTTCCCTCCCTTGCAGCCTTGTAATCCGTGGCAAACATATCTGTTCTGATGCTGAATCCCTCTCTCAGTATACTCTCAAAAACTATCCCAAGCCCTTATTTCCTGCTTTTACCCAGCAGATCTTGTACATAGACAAATTTCTCATGTGACCACCCATCCTCCACGTAACCACTCCCACCTGGCACCTCCAAAATCCAACCATAGCCCTGCCTTTGTCACCCAATTCTCTCCTGGCCTCGAGTCCATCAAATGAATCTTACAACAGGGGCATGACCTCCTTTACTCCTTTCCAGAAATGAAAATCAACCAACTGTCCTCCGCATATGTTTCAGCAGATCACGTAGTCTCATAAATATCTTGATCCACAAATACTCTGTTAGATTTTCTAAAAACACCATATGGATCTTTTCCCTGCAGTAGACCACACTGAAAAACTTGCAGCATGCATCCGCCCACTACAACATATTATAACCCTACTCCAGGGGAAACCTTCCCCATCATTGGGCATGCCACATGCTTCACAACACTTATCATCTACCAACTAATCTGCTGCCACTGCACTAGTTCCTAAACAGGCCTCACTACACAGCAACTCTCAGTCATGATAAATGGTCACAGAGAAACAGTCCACACCTGCAACTTATACCTTCCAATACTGGAACATGCCAATTACAACAATTCTAACAACTCAATTGCTGCTTCACTGTGAGAGCAATCAGTTTTCCCTGAAACCATGGCCACTTCAGAGATGGGAACTTACATACCAAAATATCTTGGATACCAGACACCAACCTGGCCTCAAACACCAATAAAATTCTACCTTTTGACCCATCACTCATTATTATTGGTATTATCATTGTTATCATTTAACTAGCACCAAATTTCTTCAAAATTTATTTATTATTGTTCACTTTATCACTCATTACCCTTTGTTATATATATTAATTTTATCAACATAGGCGATATATACATATATATAATCCGAGTCTTTCCTAAACTATTGATAGTTCAATCCCCACCACCACCTCCTCCTCCACACTGTCTTCCGCTGCCCAGCCAGTCATGTGGTTAAGTTTGGTGTGTGCACACCTCCCAAACCATATGACTTGGTCCCGAGCACATGGATAATATGTAAAACCAAAATACTGTGTATATTTTTTTGTTTGTCTCATATGTGTTTCACTTGTTGCAGCCTTCAACTTTGGTGAGTGATGAGACATTTTCCCTATACTTTGTTATTTATACTGTCAGTAACTTTTTATGTTATGCTCCAATGCCTCCAGTCACAGAAATTACAATTGACAGAGTGATGGAAACCTCCCAAACCATATGACTCTGTCCATGAATAAGGTGTAAAACTGAAATCTTATATATATATAAAAATAGACGTGATTTTTCCTGTATTTCACTTTTCAGCCACCACTACCTAGCACAGATCACTGATGTTTGTGGGTGGAAGTAGCATGGAGTTTCCTGTCGTGCACAACGTTGGCCGAATGCCGATAGCTGTGGGGATGTGGGAGATATAATGATTAAAGTTGGTCAGTGCAGGGCGTTTTCATATTTCGACCAAAAATTCGTATCTCCGTATACTTCTCTTTCCTGCCACAACTACATAACATAGTGTAAGCACCTTACTACCGAAGAGGTTATGGAAAGGGAAGCTCAGTTTACCATGCCGATACCGATTCTAAAACAATGAAACAAACCGTTTATAATAATATCCTGTACATTTCTAATGGTTCCGGAACGTTTTAATAATAAATATCAAAGTGATAATAAGATTTGGTTATCATTCCCACGTTGCGACTTTTCAAGAGTAATTTGTAGTTCATTGGGACAACCTCAGGACCTTAAAAGTACATTTAAACACGTTCCGTAATAGTCTCTCCAATATTAAATAAGTTTTAAACAAGGTCATAAACATTTAATAGAAGATAATAGCAAACCTAAAATTTGAATGCTACTACGCAGTTAGCCACTAAGACAGACATGGATTTCAGCTAAAATAAATAAAAACTTTTGGAAACTACTTAAAATTAATAAAGGAACGTTGTAAAAGTAATACCTTGGCCTGAAAAGCTGTAAATAAAAAGTCAAATTGTAGGATGAAAAGTAAGAAAATTACCGATTCTAAGGAAGTCCATATCTTTTAAACTACCGAACAGATTTGAATAATTTATACACCAGCATAATCAGCAGAAACGGGAGAGCACTTCTAAAATAGTTTGAAGCCTGAAATCTAAAATTTTTGACAATACGTTTTTTGCTGACAAAATTTGAAATAACTGCAATGTCAAATGTAGCAGCACTTCACCAACTAAATAAATCTATAACTCCGTTCTGAAGCAATTAAAACATTATTACAAAGAGACACTAAACACGTATTTTTGCGTGATCTACACACCATGAATTTCTGGTAAACATCGGGAGATAAATCAAAAATTTCTATGGTTATTTTGACCCCACTAGTGCGGATTTCATATAGGAAGTTGCGCCGCCATGACGCCCAGTCTTGCCTGAATCACTCGAGGAGTAAGATGTGTGCGGGCTAGATTGAGACGAGCCAGCCCAAGGGGGCTTAGGCCTGGAGCGAGTCTTCATCTTGGCGGGCACAATGGACGATAGACGCCATCATAGAATTTTTCAGTTTCATAGTAAAATGTTTGGAATTTGAACTTTAATTTTCTCGGGGGAATTATCGGTTCTGGTTATGCTTCGCTACTTGCAATTTTCATGTGATGATGTTTCGATGCCTTGCTAACTGAACATTTGTAATACTGTGACATTTTAGAATATATGTGAATGGTGAAACCTTCAAACCCGATTTTCATTTCTACAATAGCACCTTTCTTACAGGAGGTTAAATCTGTAAGTGGCGACTGTGGTCTTTTAACAGTTAGCATTTTCCATAGGCAATATACGGTCAACAAACTATGTAAAGGACTTCAAGTATTTTCCAGTGATAAGTAAGTGAACTATAGTTGAGGAACGTAAAGCGGATATCCCTCCGGTGACTCCCTTGGTTCCTTACAATAGACTTTTGGTGTTTGTGTGTTGTAGTAAAATGGTCTTTCCTGTCGTGCACTATGGTTGTTAGATGTTGGTAGCTATGGGGATGTGGGAGATATGGGGGTTGAAAGTGGTCGACCTGTGGCAGTTTCATACTTCTGCCAAAGACAAAAGTGTCATGGTGTATCACTTTTCAGCGAAAACTACAGATCACAGATAACTGGCGTTTGTGTGTAGTAGTAGCACAGAGTCACCTTTCGGTCACAACAGCGGCCGAATTTCAGAAACTGTGGTACTGTGGTAGATATGGTGGTTGTAAGTGGCCAACCAAAAATATTTTCGTATTTCGACTGTCTCCGCATATGTCACTTTTCTGCCACAACTACATAGCATAGAGCATTGGTGTTTGTGTTTGGTAGTAGAATCGTATCTCATGTAGTGCACTATGGTTGTTAGATGTCGGTAGCTTTGGGGGTGTGGGAGAAATGGGGGTTGAAAGTGGTCGACCTGTGGCAGTTTCATACTTCTGCCAAAGACAAAAGTGTCATGGTGTATCACTTTTCAGCGAAAACTACAGATCACAGATAACTGGCGTTTGTGTGTAGTAGTAGCACAGAGTCACCTTTCGATCACAACAGTGGCTGAATTTCAGAAACTGTGGTACTGTGGTAGATATGGTGGTTGTAAGTGGCCGACCACGGATATTTTCGTATTTCGACTGTCTCCGCATATGTCACTTTTCTGCCACAACTACATAGCATAGAGCATTGGTGTTTATGTGTGGTAGTAGAATCGTGTCTGTTGTCGTGCACTATGGTTGTTAGATGTCTGTAGCTATGGGGGTGTGGAAGATATGGGGGATGAAAATGGTCGACCTGCGGCAATTTCATATTTCTGCCAAAGACGCATGTGTCACGGTGTATCACTTTTAAGTGAAAACTATCTATCGCAGATCACTGGCGTTTGTGTGTGGTAGTAACACAGAGTCTCCCATCGATCACAATGCTGGCCGAAATTCGGTAACTGTGGGAGTGTGTGAGATATGGTGTTTGAAATTGGTCGATCATGAATGTTTTCGTGTTTCATCCAAAGACTTGTGTGTATCCGTAAATTTTACCTTGCTGCCGGAACTTCATAGCGCAGAAGACTGGTACTTGTGTGTGGTAATAGTATCGAGTCTCCCATCGTGCACTAGGGTGGTTAGATGTCTATAGCTGTCAATATGAATTCTTTACAATCACGAACGAAGTCGTGGGTACCAGCTAGTAATGTATATGTTTTTGTTTGTCTTGTGTGTTTCACTCGTTGCAGACTTCAACTTTGGTGAGTGATGAGACATTTTACCTACCCTTTGTTATTTATACTGTCAGAAAGTTTGTATGTTATGTCTCCACTCAAAAATATTACAATCAACAATGATGGATGTAATGAATAAATAATTGATAAAAAAAATAGAGTTTACTTTTTAGACAATGTTGTCAAAGACAAACCTTTTGTAGAATAATGAATAAACAACAAGATGGTGTATCAATTGGCAGCCCTCTGCGCATAGATGTAACACTAATACTAAAGAAATAGATGAAGCTTAACAGATGGAGACAGTACTGTGAATATGAAGGTTAATGGTGAAAATATCGCAAAGCCAGTAATAATAGTGTTACTGGTGAACTGCAGAAGTATAATGAACATAGTAACAGAATTTGCAAACATAACAGACATACACAAACCAGGTAGAGTACAGGTCTTGGTTAGAGGGGTAGAGTCTTGGTTGCAAGAAGGCATTTTATTCAATTAAGTTATTCCCCATGGTTACAGAGACAGATGAGCAATTGACTAAGGGGTATTCCTACTAGTTAGCAAAGATTACTACAGTACAGCTGCAGGGCAGATAGATTACAATTCATCCACAATGTTTGTGAGGAGATACAGCAATGTAAAAATCATAACCAAACATTCGATTTCTTCAAACTATATAGTATTACCTGGGAATTTAAGCCTCATATAGGTAATAGAAAATAAAATGTAAAATCAATGAAGACATGAAAAAGGCATCATGAGGTAAATACTGTATTGTCATTGGCTCTATTTTAAGGGAATTAATGATGTTGATTCACAATGATCAAGAAAGCTTCTTGATATGGAACCACTAATTATATGCAGTGACATTGTCGATGCCATTAAACATCTTAAAAATAATAAATACCTTAGAATTCATGGTACATGTGGCGACACACTGAAAGACATACCAGAAGAAGATATAGAAGTGTAATAAAAAATGAATTTCAAGAGACCAAAGGTTTGGAAAATCTCAATTTCAATTCCCTCAGAGAGACAACCAGCATGTATTAATTTGATGATGAATAGTCCTGTTAGCAAAAGAGAGTGAGGATATTGAGAAATTACTGAATGATAAGAAACAAAATACTGAGAGAGGATTTTGGCTAAATATAAAGCAAAGTAAGATAAAAGCAATGAAATTTAGCTGCAGTAGATTAAATATACAAATAGGTTCACATGTAACAGGAGAAAGAAGAGACATTTATGACATGAAACTATTGGTTAAATCACGAATGATATTAGAAGCAGACAAGCATCAGTGAAGAAAAGCCTAACTGAAGGAGAGAAGTCTTTCAGTATTGAATATTGATCTAAGCCTGGGAAAGAACTTTCCTAAACTTTATGTGTGGAGTACAGTACTTCATGATAGTGAAGTGCAGACTTGAGGAATACCAGAAAGAAGGAAAATGAAGCACTTGAAATGTGGTGCTATAGAAGTATGTTGAAAATTATGCAGAAATTTTGTGTGTTTTGAAAAAGGTGCTTGAAAATAATATAGTCCGATACGAAATTTGTGTTTTTTGAAATTGGTATATGAAAAACAAAATTTGTGGAACATTCCTACAAAAAGAGGTGATAGGATGTTGAGTCACATTTTAAGATATGCGGATTTGTTAGTCAAGGGAACTATAGAGTTAGGCAACAACAGGAATATATGAAGAAGATAATAAAGGATATAGGTTGCAAAGGATATGCTGAGATAAAGGGTCTGCTGAAGGTAGGAAGTGATGGAGAACTACATTAAGCTAATCTCTGAGTAAAAACATTCAAAAATACATTAGACACCATTAACCAATGCCTCACCTCACATAATTCCTAAGATAAAAATAGAACAAGCAGAGTTAGTTGAGGTTTAAGGTACACAGGAGCAGATTCTCAACATGAGCTAAATACTTGTATCACTGGCTCCACATTTCCCTCATTATTACATTATTTTTTTAAAAAAGCTTTTGACTGTTCTGTTTGAGATTAGTTAGGGCAGATTTCTGATAAATCTCACATTCGACAGCATTAGGGAGCTTCTATGAATCCCAGTTCAGCTGTAAAAAGTAGACAGTGACACCGAAGGGAACAGACAGGGATGTAACTTGGCCCTGTAATTTTTCACTGTATACTTCAATAGCAATTGATTGACAAACAGGGGTATAGCTCACTAGTCGAATAAGTAGACTAGAGACTGTAAATCATTTTATATACCTGGGATCAACCATCTGCGATATCTGTGATAGAGATAAAATGATGGGTCATCTTAGAGAAAGTGATTATATACAAGCTAACAAAGATCTGGAGGTAAATGGCACTAATGTCACAAAGACATACATCGTTAAGACTCTCGTGATCGCAATTTCTCCTACGGTTGGGAGGTATGGGCTCGCAAGGCTACAGATTACAATTGCATCAACATCTTTCAGATTTGGCATTGGTTTAGAATGCAGCATGTACCTTGGACCGAAAGGAGAACCAATGTGTGCGTTATACAGGAATGCAATATCTTCAAAAATCTTTCTTCCTGTTTTAACCTGAGAATCCTTCATCTCCTTCGTAATTTAACTAAGACAGAATGAAAATTTAGTAAAATTGATCATGGAAGGAAAGCATGATAAAGAAGGCTACAAGAAAGAACCCCCCCCCCCCAAAAAAAAACAGGTAGATAGATCAAATCAAGATATTCAATTAGATTACTTCTTCTGCAGGATCTTAGGAAAGTTGAATATTATCAATGGTGGAATGTATAGTCAAGACTGCTAAAAATGCAGTGAGAAATGTTATGAGGTACAACACTCAGAAATGAGCTTTAACTGATGATAATTCTGGATGGTGAACATGAACTGAATTGACACCTATTTACAGTTACTACAAACCAGTTTTACATCAGTATACTGCTACTGTTTAAATTCAACTTTTCAATTTAAAGTGAATATAAACTGTGGCATATTTGATTTATATAATGTTTTTATCTATTGTTGCTCCATGTTTATAATTTAGATCAAAATAAATTTTTATATTTAGGCGTACTTATACCAAATTAATTTTTTATAAAAATGGATAAATTTTTAATATTACATAACAAAGATGAAAGGAGGTATAAACCTAACAATTCAGTGTCTTAAGTATCATTTTACAATTGCAAATAAAATGGAAGAATTCAAAATTGATTTGTTTACCTACCCTTCAGTTTTGTTAGCAAGAGTTTTTAAATCTTCCTCGGTCAACATATGGGATGTGTTCCCTAAATGCAACTTAAACATAGTGAGTCTTGCATGCTCTTCTGGAAGAGGTATGTATATCCGCTTTTCAAATCTTCTCCGAATGGCAGCATCCAAAACCCAAGGAATATTTGTAGCTCCCAATACCAGTATACCATCATTGTCGTTACCTACACCTGTGTGTAATAGAAAAAAAATAGCTATAATGTATAATTTCAAAGCAATGAACTGTGTTACCAAATATGGTGTGAAATTTGCTTTGCAGCAAGGAATTATACTTTCTTAATTTTAATCTACTTAATCAGTAATCAACAGAGTTTTCAGCTTTCACTTCAAACTCTTGAGGCATAGAAAATTTGATTATCTGAACAATAATATTTAATCAATTTCAAGAATATACAAAGAAACAACATTTAATAGTGTAAACAAAGGATTATACACAATGGCAAAATGTATATGTACCACACACAGAGAGAACCGAGATGAAGCACTTATGAGACATACAACTAAGTTTACAAATCAGCACTTCAAATAACAAAACTTTTTGAGAAGGTGGAGCCAAGAAACAAATTCAATTTATATGACTTTTCTAATAAATTAGAATGTATTGCCTATTATAAAAATTGCAGGAAAGTAACTGTTCAACACAATATAAATTTATTTATTTAAAAAGACTTGTGACAAATTAGCATATACATGCTAATAACATGTTGCTGAAGAAAGAAAGGAAAAGCCACTTGGAAAAGGAAGTGTGCACAATCTGGAACTTACCACAATAATATGTGTTTAAACAACATGGGTTCAGGCAAGGATATTCATGCGTATCTCAGTTGGTGGGATATATGCAAGATATTTCAGATGAAATGGACAAGGGAGGCCAAATTGATAGTGTAGCGCTGGATCTTTCAAAGGCGTTTGACAGAGTAAGCCACAAAATGGTAGTAAATAAGGTAAAAAGTATTGGAGTGGATGAGAAAGTGATTTGCTGGGTAGAAGAATTTTTAAAAGGTAGAAAACAGAAAGTTAGTGCGGGAAATGCGGTATCAAAGGAAGTGGAAGTAAAAATGGGAGTGCCGCAGGGTAGCGTATTGGGACCATTGCTATTCATTATTCTAATGAATAATTGTGTTGATTGTTTACTATCTGAAATTAGATTGTTTGCAGATGACATAATGCTGTATAAAAGGATCAAAACGATAGAAGACTGTAAACAGTTGCAGGCTGATCTGGACAGGATATCTAGTTGGGTTGGTAAACATGGGATGAAGATAAATGCAAAGAAGAGTCAGCTAATTAGATACACAAATAAAAAACAAAAGGTAAATTATGAATATAAGGTGGGGAAAGAATTGCTTACTGAAGACTTGAAATGTAAATATCTTGGCATTACATTTGATAACAAGCTTAACTGGGCAGGACACATTGGACAGGTGGTAGGAAAAGGTTTCAAAACTCTGCACTTGTTGGAAAGAGTGATGAGAGGATGCACGAGAGAAGTAAAGGAATTGGGTTACAAAACTTTGGTAAGACCATTGCTTGAATATGGTAGTGTAGTATGGGACCCACATTTTGAGTATCAAATACAGGAGTTGGAGAAGGTGCAAAGAAGGGCTGCTAGATTTGTTTCTGGAAATTATCGCAGAATGCAATCAGTGACAGATATGATAAAGGAGCTGGAATGGGATTCATTGCAAGACAGGAGGAGGATGAGGAGGGTCATGGGAGTGTACAGGGCGTATACTGGCGATGAGGCATGGAAAGATATTGCAGTAGGTATGAAAAGTAGTTCATGGAAGGGAAAAGATGACCATGACCACAAGCTGGCACTCGATTTCAGGCACAAGGGTGTGGGAAGACTTTCTTTTTTAGGTAAGGGTATCAGGGATTGGAATGAGTTACCAAGGGGAATGATGAATAACCTACCGAAAACGTTAAAAGAATTTAAAGTTAAAATTTGTAGAGGGCAAATGTAGGTGAGTGTAGGATAGGGGGAAGTTGGGTGTGTAGGGAAATTGCCACCGGAGCGAGTGCTCCATTGCAATTAAATTAAATTAAATTAAACCAAAATTGAAACATTGTTTTCTCTGTCACAGTCTTCCTGCCTTAAACTGTGACGAGTTCCCTATCCTTTGTTATATTCATTACCTGTAAGCTCTATATATGATAATGGTGACCAGAAATCCCATTAAGCACTGGAAATAAGAAAGGCAAAAATAACACTGGACTCTGTAGCAGGATAAAAAGTATCATATATACCTGGGCAACAACAAACTATCCTTACGTGCAGTTTAGTTAAAACCTACCCAATAGTTTGTACTCAATGCGTGAACCTAAAGACAGACAAATATCTAAATTTTTAAGTTTTGACATCTCTAACATCAGTAGTTTACATTGAAATAACTCTTTTTGAAATAAATTTAATGTGCAGACAACTTATATGACTCTTTCTGTTTCACACTCTACCACATCATCCTCCCCCCCCCCCCTCCCTTTTCCTATAATGTTCTCCTATTTATAAGGGGCTAGACCCCAAAATTACTTTATCATGTATGTTTTTGTCATTTCTGTGTGTTGGTGCCCCACATCCATCTTCTAAATGTAAGTGGTGACTAATTTCCCTACCCTAATTTGTTATTCCTATATATACCTCAACCTCCCCCATGTAAGGTAACAAGGTCCCTTACAATTTTTATTAGTAATTTTTGTTAAAAAAATTAATTAGATATTAGTCTTGCTTGTGTTGTGTATACAAATTTGTTAAATTGGTATGAAGGAAAGAAAAAGATAAGCGTATAGTAAAGTGCCAGAATATCTATGCACAGTGGCCATCTATGATAATGTATATCTTTGGACAGAGGAGAGAAGGATATATGGCGAGTGTAAGGATGAGAATATAAGATATAGCTGGCATGTGGTTGATTAAAACGGAATGTAAAGAAGTGTGTTTTGTACCAAATGATTATAAATAAAAAGTGCTTTCAAGTGTTTTTCAAAGAATCCATGTCGCCATATATATATATTATTTTGTTGTTGTTTCTGAACTGTGAATTAAAAATAGTCTGCCAACTTCTGCAGCTAATATTACGGCTTGAAGACGGGCAGATTATACATATCAAGAGGAGCTAATGTAAATTACCTAAATCCAAGAAGGGTAGCTTACAAGTGGCTGACCGTGAAAGGACGCAGAGCTGAAAATTCGGTGTGGTAAGGAAAGAATCATGCAAATCTTCGGATACAAGAAACAAAGGTAGCAGAACATACAGTTAAAAGTGAAAGAAAGGAATTTAGTCGCGTAAATTGTTTCAAGAGTCACTTAAAGTAATGAACGTTTTGTTTAAATTTAACAAACTAAATTTTGTCTCTGACTGAATGTTGAAATAAGTTTGCTAAAATAAATTGTCAGTAAAAGAAATTTCAACAAAGTGTGTAATGCATGCTTATATACAGATATGAAATTTTAGTTTTGTCTTTGTAAAAATGTTTTTGTAAAGATATTATGTGTGTTGATGGTGGTTTGTGTCTGTAATACAGCGTTGCAAAATACATTTCATTTCGGTGGAGAATTTTTTTGGGTTGCCGGTCTGTATTTTACTTCGTAATTTTTTTTAGTGTTTGAAATTGTTTGGTGAGGGCTTTATCGGCTTGTGACAATTTTTTTTGGTATAAATGGAGAGTAAAGATTTGGTATTAAATACAGATAGATCAAGCAATGGGATGGGAGGTGAAAATTGAGAAAATTTTAATAATTCGGGAAACTTGAATAGTACTTTAGATTCGGGCTACGCATTTTCAGAACAATGTATATGTGATATTAGTGTAGAGAAAGTTCATGAGTCCTCTCCAGCTGATGTAACTGAAAGGAAATTTTGCCGAGAAGAAATAATTCTCTTGAAACAATACTGGCAAGAATCTTACAGAGCCAACATAAATTTGAAGATGTGATTCAACAACAGACGAGGACTATACAAGAATTAAAGCAAGAATTACAACAAAACAGACGGAAATTGGAAAAGCTAGGCCAACAACAAATAGAGAAAACACAAGAATTAATTTCACAGAATTGACAAAGATTGGAACACGAATTTCAACAGTGGAGACAGGAAAAAGATAACATTTGTGTTAAACTGAACAATGTGGAGGAGTACATTATTAATGAAGAATGGAACCGCAAAGAGTCACTGGAAATGGTAGGTGACGAGCAGAGTAAATTCAAAAATGAATTTTCGGAGAATATTCAAGGAATTAGACAGGAGTTTTGGCAAGTGCAAGGAGAAGTAGTAAGTTGTAAAAAGGCAATTGAACAACAATGGATGGAGATAAATCAGCGAGTTGACATGGTACAAAGTAAAACAGAGCACAGTGCCACCAACAATGGGGTACAGTCAGGGCCAATAAAACTGCCTGAAGTATGTTTCGTTCCTGGGGGAGAGATTCATCCACATATATTTGTCGAAGTGTAACGAAATGCGCTACCAAAATACTAGCTTGATGAAGAAAAAATTAGATATATGAAGATGATGATGAAAGACGAAGCATTGGAATGGGCATGTGGCGTAGTGGAGAACAGTATCAGTTACGAAGAATTTTTGTGAAAATTTTTGAAGTAGTACTGGTTAGAGGAAAGACAAAGGCGTGTGAAACAAGAGTTTCAGAACAGCTGCCCATACAAAAGACAGTACGGTTGCCTTCGAGAGTATTGTGAGAAACTGTTGAAAAGACTGAAATACTTATCAAATCCAATGGAGGAAGATGAAATAATAGAAATTTTGGAGAGAAAAATGCCACGTTGGGTGCAGGAGAGAATGGTGCTCATGCGGTGGAATAATATACAAGAATTCCTAGAAGGAGTGAATAAAATTGACAAGTGGGACGACAGGAAAGTGAGAGGAGGCGAAGAAAAAGTAAATTTTCAGGGTGGAAAAGCACACTCGGGACAGGCCTGCAATGGTCACTGAAGCCAACGTGGATATCGGGACTAGGATGGGAGGAGAGATGTTGCAGAAGCGAGACCTGCACAAGAATGGAAGGGAAGGATGATGCTGTATGAACAATTGAATGACCGCAACGGAAGAGAAGGAAATGCATTCAACTATGGAAATAGAAAACCAGAGCAAGTAGAAAGTGGGAGAAAGAGGGATGAAGACTGCAATCAGGGAAATTAGGAAGGGCTTGTGAAGAGGTCTGTTCCCAGGCTGGTGAGAGAAGAGGACCGAGAATTTTGAAAAATCTAGGTGTAAGATTATGGAGATGAGGAGAGAAGAAGCAGCGGAGCATAGGAGAGCTGTTCTAGGAGAAGTTGCAGCACAATTCCAAAAGATAGAGAAAGAGGAGAAAAATCAGAGGGCATCAGTAAGGAGTGACAATGGTCAGATCAAAGATAATGTGTAACATGAAGAAAAAATTAGAAATGGAGAAAAAACATTTTTTTAAACTGCTTTACGTCTCTCAACAGTGAGGTCTTTAGAGACGGGAAAGGATGGGGGGCAAGGATGGGGGCAAGGAACGGGAAGGAATTCGGCCGTGGCCTTTTGAAGGAAGCATCCTGGCATTTGCCTCGAGTGATTTGGGAAACCATGGAAAACCCAAATCTGGATGCCCAGATGGGGATTCGAACCGCCGTCCTCCCGAATGCGAGGCAAGAACACTAACCGTTACACCGCCACACTCGGTGAGGGGGGGGGGGAAAGTCGCATGATGAAATAGATAATTGGATAAGTCAAGTAAGGAAGGAGAGTCTGTAGGGAAGAATTAAGAATGGAAACGGAAGGAGACGGGAGTGAGGAGAACAAGGAAAAGCAACAGGAAGTTGGTGAAGAGCAAGAAGTAATGGTGGAGGACAGGGGTCCATTGAAGTGGTGGAAATGCTTGGAACAAATTGTGGACAATAAACGAGTTAACAATGCTGAGGAGAAAATAGTGGAAGACAATGTGGCGATTGATTTGGCCAGAATGATTTGCTGGGAAGACAAGGATCTGGAGAGTAGTGGAGAAATGATAAGAAATGAAGAATCTGGTATCTCTTTCTTCAGAAATCAGTAAGAAAATTACAATGTGAAAAGAGAAGAGGAAACAGACAATATGGAAAATGAAGAGGATTCTGTAGAAGAAGAAGAATTCAAGGAAGAATATAGTATAGAAGAGGAAGAAAATTGTAACGGACCTTTGACATAGAAATACGTAATTGATATTGAGTATGAGGAAGAAAAGGAGGTAAAGTGTTTCCTGATAGGGAAGGAAGGACCAGGAAGAGGCAAAGATAGTGAAGCAATCAAACTGATGAGGAAGAACAAAGAGCTAATTTACCAAAAGGTGGAAGAAGAGGAAGCAACAAAAGGAAAAGTGAAGATGAAGGACAAAGGATCATCATACAAGAAGAGGATGCAACAAGAGGAAAGGTGAAGATGAAGTACCGACAATCTAGGAAAACACAGTTCGAAATAGGGGAGCTGGTGTTGGTGAGGACCCATGAGCGATCTTTTAGTATAAATGCGGAAATTAAGAAATTTAATGTATATGAAGGACCGTATAAAATTGTGGGGAGACCTCATCAACATGCATACTATCTTCAGTACCCGAAATCTGGAAAAGTGTTAGGTTTAAGGAACCTGAAAGATTTGAAACTGTACATCGAGTGAATGAGAGGATAAAAGTTGCATACAGTGAATGTAAATATTGTAAGCTAAGAGAGAGAAATTAACAAAATTTGTGGGGCAAATTTTGATGACAAGTTAGCAGGGCAGATATGTAAGGTGACAAGGTCCCTTACAATTTTTGTGAATAATTTTTGTTAAAAAATTAATTAGATCTTAGTCTTGCTTGTGTTGTGTATACAAATATGTTAAATTGATATGAAAGAAAGAAAAGATAAGCGTATAGTAAAGTGCCACAATATCTATGCACAGTGGTCATCTATGATAATGTATATCTTTGAACAGAGGAGGATATATGGTGAGTGTAAGGACGAGAATATAAGATATAGCTGGCACGTGGTTGAATTAAACAGAATGTAAAGAAGTGTGTTTTGTACCAAGTGATTATAAATAAAAGTGCTTTCGAGTGTTTTTCAAAGAATCCATGTCACAATATATATATATATATATACATAAATTATTTTGTTGTTGTTTCTGAACTGTGCATTAAAAATAGTCTGCCGACTTCTGCAGCTAATATTACGGCTGGAAGACATGCAGATTATACATATCAAGAGGAGCTAAGGTAAATTACCTAAATCCAAGAAGGTGAGCTTACACCCATTAAAACCCACACCTCGCTCTCTGCACTCGAACCCTGTTCCTAAGCCTAAAATGTCAGTTGTAAATCTGTCCTCTTCACCACTTCCAAAATCCCAACCCTCCATACTCTCCAAAGGTCTCACCTTTTACCCACCCCTGTATTTGACCATGTGAACCTAGTCCATGACTCTGTAATTCTGTCATACACTCTGCTGGCTGTTTCACTTTGCCACTCATGGCTGTGAACTGAGGTCTCAGGACCACCTGGAACACAGTCCAAAAATTTAAACCATCTTCCACTCTTGACCCTCCACCTCTTCCCAATAACTATCCGCTCCAAATTTTTGAGAATTTCTTGTCCACTAGTTTGGCTTCTTACACTTTCCTTAAATCCTTGGCCAACACCCGTAATCTTAGTCCTACTGAAACCCGGGCCAGGAAATAAATCTATACCAATCCAAATCTCTTCATTCTTCCTGCTGACTAGGGCTCAACCACAGTAGTTATGAATCAGAATGACTGTGGCTGAAGCTCTTCATCAGCTATCAGACACCAGCACTTACTGTCGCCTGACTGAACATCCTACACCTGCTGTCAATAAGAAAATACAGGACTTTGTACAGTTCAGTGGGCCCATCCAAGGTTTCACACCACAATCCATTTCACTTCTCACATCTCAAAATCCATATACGCAAACCTTTTACATCCTTCCCAAAATCCGCAATTCTGGATGCCCTATTGTTACAGCTTATGGATCACCAACTGATTTCAGTCTTGGTTGACCAATAAATACAACCAATAGGCTGTCAGCTCCCCACACAGGCTTCCCACTCTTTTAGCAAAAGAAAAATTAAGACTTATTAAGACTTTTTAAGTCAATTTTTCATATTTTTTAAGGCTACATTTAACGTATATTAAAATGTTACGAAAAAAACTAATATGCAACTTACAGAAAAGAAATTAAAATATGCATGTTAAGATTAAGATGAAATAAGCTTTAATTGAGTTTATAAATTAATAAATAATAAATGTACTTTTGTTTTCACACAATGCAGTGAATATTGAAACTTTTCCCCTTTTCAGATATTAAACATAAAATATACCCCAGAAAACTGACACAATGGCAAAAAGAAACATTACCAGCTTGGTAATAAGAATTACTAACATATAAAGATTTATTTTAACTTAATTTGTTTTTATAAATTATAGCACATTAGCAGTTACATCAGAGAAAGACTGCCAAATTGTCAGCTCAATTACTTATTAGATTTCAGGTATAATGTTGAATAAGGAAGACTCACTCTCCCCCCCCCTCTTTTTTTTTTAAAATCTACATGTAAAAGACCTGTTAAAGATGAAACATTTTCCATAGGTTTAAGAAATAGGTTAAATACAACTTTTTCAACATCTTTTGAGTTACAGCAGTAGTTCCTATTGGACATATTTGATCAAATATTTTCTTATATGAGTAAAGTTTACTTAGCAGATGAGCTACAACATGTTATAAGGGTAAACATAAAACATACTGGTAAGAGTTGTTAATATGTATGCAGGTTAAATAAAAAATATATACTTTTTTAAATGATTTTTTTTTCTTTTCACATTGTTTAAAAACAAAGGTCAGTTCTCTTTTAAATCTTTCAATAGAGCCTTAATTTTACTTTCAACCTCCTCAAATTCAGCTTTTTTAACTTTAGCTTTATCTGCTAGTTTATCAGCATTATCTTCAAGATCTTTAATTGCAGTTTCTAGATGTGCCTTTTTACACTTCAAATCTTCCAGATCATCTAAAATAGATTTGCGTTCCACTCCCTGAATCCCTGTATTCTTTGCATTTTTTTCTCTTCCAGGTACGCAATATACTTTTGGCAAGCCAGAGCTGCATACATCATTAACTCCTTAGTTATTAACAACTTATTTTTGCTGTTTTTGAAATGCTGATTGACTAATCATTGAGCCACTAAACACTTTTCTTTTAAATTTTCAACATCCAACTGCTTGTTCACAGAGAAGCCTCGTTCAACATCTGCTTATCCATGTGATAACAGCAACAATATTTTTGCTACTGTATACATAAGAAACTAGTGAGAAATTGCAAAGAAATGTAAGACGCTGGCATGTACGAAGCAGAACTACATAAGAGAGGTTCTGTGCAAAGACTCTACTACTTGCTTGTAATATAAGCACTTTGACTCACACTTGGTCAAGGTCAAGCCAGAGAGAAATCTGCTGATCGGCGTGTCGCCAAGATAGTGAAATTTACTATGCCGTATCGCAGTTTAAAAAAAAAAAAAAAACAGTTTTTTTTTTTCAAAGATTTTAAGGCTTTTGAGCAAATATTAGGGCCTTTTAAGGGCCCTTAAAAATCAAAATGAAAATTAAGGCCTTTTTATGGCTTTTTAAGGCCCGTGGGAACCCTGCCTCACATATCAAGGATACATAACACTTCCTCTTCCAACTTTCTACCATACCTATACCTATTCCTTCCAACTCCATCCTTGTAATGATTGATGTCATGTCCTTGTACACAAACATTCCACACTGGCATGGCCTCAGGGCCATGGAACATTTTCTGGATCAGTGCCCTCCCACCAATCTCCCTATGACATCTTCCCTCATCAAATTGGCCCACCTGACTTTCAACAATAACTACGTCTCCTTCGAAGTCAACATCTATCATAAAATCTGTGGCACTGCCCTGGGCACCCACATGACCCCCCTCTTATGCTGACCAGCTCATGTGCAATCTGGGACAGACTTTTCTGTAGGAATTCCCACTCAAACCCCCACATGTGGTTTAGAATCATTGATGATATCTTTATGATTTGAACCTATGGTGAAAATGACCTTCTCAATTTCATGAACCATCTTAATATCTTTCAAATGCTGATATTCACATGGACCTACTCCTACACCCAGGCCACAATCTTGGATGTGGATTTGTTCCTCTCCAATGCTACCTCAACTCCTCAGTCTACATCAAACCCACCAACCTTCAAGAGTATCTCTTTTTTGACTGTTGTCACCCTTACCATACCAAACATTCCCTACCCTTCATCCTTGGCATTTGGGGTAGTAATATATGCTCCAACTAATAGTCCCTTATGCGTTATTCAAACAACATTTCAGAAACACTGATAGGTTTCAATTATCCTCCAGCTTTGGTTAACAAACAGCTTTTACAGACAACATTTAAAACCTTCTCAGCCCACCAATCATCCCAAGCCCACATGAACCAACCAGAATCCAGTCCTGGTTACACAATACTACCTAGGCCTCAAGTCCATTAACAGAATCCTCTAGCAGGGCTATTATTTCCTGCAAACATGCCCAGAATTGTAATCGTAGGCTTCCGCGGCGCCACTCGGACAGCCAAGAATCAACATGCCCAGAATCATTCCCAAAATCCTCCCTGCCCCTCCCAGAAGTTGCTCCAGCAGACCTCCTAACTTCAGTGAACTCCTAGTCCACAAACATAGCTTTCCTCATCCCAACAGTCAGCCCCAAGGCACTTTTCCATGCAATACAACCTGCTGCAAGATGTGCAAGATACATCATCCCACCACCACTTTCACCAACCCTGTCACTGGGAAAAGCTTTCCGATCATAGGACACGCCACCTGTGAAACTTTCCATGTAATATACCAGTCAACATGCAATCACTGTCTGGCTTTGTATAATGATTTGACAACAAATCCACTTTCCACGAGAATAAATGGCCATCAACAGACGGTATTCAAGTGGAACCCAAAGCACCGAGTAGATGTCCAAGTCATGTCCCATGACGTGAATACTTTCAACTCTTGATTCACAGTCTGTGCTATCAGAGTCCTTCCTAATAGCAGCAGCTCCTCTGAACTCAGAAGGTGGGAACTAGCCTATCAGACAAACTGGACAAAAAGCAACCACCTGAACTCAAGATAATATCTGGTCATTACTTTTATTTACGTTTACCACTTTTCCCCCCTCTTATCCTCTCTTTGCTTCCTTCCCCACTACCTAAATTGAACCACCACTAACCTGAGGTGATGTTTGACTCATAGTGTCTTTCGTTTAATTTTTAATATCTTTTTCTTATTTATGTTTGGATTTGTTCTTTTTTTATTTAATTTATATTTTATTTTATTATATAATTTTGCTCTTCCTGCCGATTAGTGTTCAGTTTTGACATGTATCAATGCTCGGGCATTACCAGGTGTGTAAATATGAAACCGGAATTTGCCGATAGATGGCTGTAGCGATCAAAGCAGTTACTGCCCGATTGCGCCATTGTCACCGGTTTCTTTTGTCGACAGCTGGCTGTGATTTTCCACTCCCGACAATACAAGTTTCATACGATAGTGCGGTTTTTAACACTGTTGAAGATGTCGACTTTTGTGCCCACAAACTACGATTTGCGGACATCGTTGATTTTCTGTTTTCATTTAAAGAAAACTGCTGCAGAATCGCATCGAATGCTTGTCGAAGCTTACGGCGAGCGTGCTCTCGGGAAAACACAGTGTTTCGAGTGGTTTAAAAAATTCAGAAGTGGAGATTTTGACATAAGCAATGAAGACCGTGGAAGACCTCCGAAGAAGTTTGAAGACAGTGAGTTGCAAGCATTGTTGGATGAGGATGATGCTCAAACGCAACAACAACTTGCAGATCAATTGAATGTGACACGGGAAGCTGTTTCCATACGTTTAAAAGCAATGGGAAAAATCCAGAAGATGGGAAAATGGCTTCCACATGAACTGACTGACAGACAGCAAGAAAACCGAAAAACCACTTGTGAAATGCTGCTCGCCAGATATAAAAGAAAATCATTTCTCCATAGAATTGTGACTGGTGATGAAAAGTGGATATATTTCGAGAACCCTAAGCGGAAAAAATCATGGGTATCTCCAGGTGAACCGTCAACGTCGGTTTCAAGGCCAAATCGCTATGGAAAGAAGACAATGCTCTGTGTTTGGTGGGATCTAAGTGGTGTGATCTACTACGAGCTTCTAAAACCTGGTGAAACTGTTAATAGTGAACGTTATCAACAGCAAATACTCAATTTGAACCAAGCATTGCGGGAAAAACGACCAGAATACCAGAAAAGACAACACAAAGTGATCTTGCTTCACGACAACGCACCATCACACACATCAAAACCAGTCAAGGAAATGATCGAGTCGCTTAGTTGGGAGATACTGACGCATGCGGCTTACTCGCCTGACCTTGCGCCGTCGGATTACTATCTCTTCGCATCGATGGGACACGCACTCGCCGAGCAGCGCTTCAGTTCTTACGAAAATGTGCGGAAATGGTTTGATGACTGGTTTGCATCAAAAGAGAAATTTTTTTTTGGCGTGGCATTCATAAATTACCGGAGAGATGGGAAAAATGTATATCTTGCAATGGACAATATTTTGAATAAGGTATGTCGAACCATTTTTATGCAATGAACGTGTGTTTTTGATCAAAAAATTCCGGTTTCATATTTACACACCTGGTACATCTGAATCATCGACCCTATACCTGCCCTCAGTTTGAATTTACCCCTACCATTTTCCTGACCAACAGTTTTTCTGTTAGGCAGTCTCCCACAACACCCATTCCTCATAATGTTCTCCTGTTGACAAAGGGCCAAATCAGAAAATTTCTTTATCACATGTGTCTCTGTCTTTTCTGTGTGTCGACGCACCACATCCATCATTGAAAGGTAACTGGAGGCTCATTTCCCTACCCTAATTTGTTATTCCTTTTCGCTGCTTAGCACCTTTCATTTCATTGTTTACTGTATGTATATATAACTAAGGAAGGACAGGGAAATATGACCCTACACTTACCACAGATGAAGGCAGCTGGGATGATGAAAACACACACACACACACACACACACACTCACACACAAGATAAGCGCAATATTTTGGCCTACAGCCATGGTAAGTGTTGGGTCATATTTCCCATTATAATTAAAGTTTAAATTTCAAAATGCTCTAAAAATGAACTACTGATTAGAATGATGTCAAAATTGAATGGCGTATTATTGAAGAATGGAGAAAGAACATGAACAAAAAAGTTCCAATTTTTAGCGACAGATGGCACTGTAAGCATCAGAATTTCGTCTACAAGTGATAAATCGTAAAACATATTCCGTCAGATGGAAAAGGGCTTCGTCTGTCCACATAATTTTCTACGGCCAATCATTGTCCACTTCCATGCAAGCAACAAATTCCAACGCAAAACCCTCTCTTGCTGGCAGGTCAGATGGAACAACTCCTGCACTTGGCAAAGTTTGTATGGATAGAATTGCAGGATATTTCGTAGAATGTTATGCACCGTGCACACAGGCCTGTCCAATGTTCGGGCAATTCTTCGTGCACTGCACGGTTGCACAATATGCTTGATGCCTCCTGAACTGCTGTGGCCACTGGCCACTGGCAACTTATTCAACTACCGCCGAATCACATCTTTTCCTTCCTCTACCAGACTGCACATCAAACGAACCTGAATTTTCAAATTTTATATATATATAAAAATAGACGTGTTTTTTCCTATATTTCACTTTTCAGCCACCACTACCTAGCACAGATCACTGATGTTTGTGGGTGGAGGGTAGCATGGAGTTTCCTGTCGTGCACAACGTTGGGCGAATGCCGATAGCTGTGGGATGTGGGAGATATAATGATTAAAGTTGGTCAGTACAGGACGTTTTCATATTTCGACCAAAAATTCGTATCTCCGTATACTTCTCTTTCCTGCCACAACTACATAACATAGACTTTTGGTGTTTGTGTGTGGTAGTAGAATCGTCTTTCCTGTCGTGCACTATGGTTGTTAGATGTCGGTAGCTATGGGGATGTGGGAGATAAGGGGGTTGAAAGTGGTCGACCTGTGGCAGTTTCATACTTCTGCCAAAGACAAAAGTGTCACGGTGTATCACTTTTCAGCGAAAACTACAGATCACAGATAACTGGTTTGTGTGTAGTAGTAGCACAGAGTCACCTTTCGATCACAACAGCGGCCGAATTTCAGAAACTGTGGTACTGTGGTAGATATGGTGGTTGTAAATGGCCGACCAAGGATATTTTCGCATTTCGACTGTCTCCGCATATGTCACTTTTCTGCCACAACTACATAGCATAGAGCATTGGTGTTTGTGTTTGGTAGTAGAATCGTATCTCATGTAGTGCACTATGGTTGTTAGATGTCGGTAGCTATGGGGGTGTGGGAGAAATGAGGGTTGAAAGTGGTCGACCTGTGGCAGTTTCATACATCTGCCAAAGACAAAAGTGTCATGGTGTATCACCTTTCAGCGAAAACCATAGATCACAGATAACTGGCGTTTGTGTGTAGTAGTAGCACAGAGTCACCTTTCGATCACAACAGCGGCCGAATTTCAGAAACTGTGGTACTGTGGTAGATATGGTGGTTGAAAGTGGCCGACCAAGGATATTTTCATATTTCGGCGAAAGGCATGTGTTTCCGCAGATTTCACTTTTCTACCACGACTACATAGCATAGAGCATTGGTGTTTATGTGTGGTAGTAGAATCGTGTCTGTTGTTGTGCACTATGGTTGTTAGATGTCTGTAGCTATGGGGGTGTGGAAGATATGGGAGATGAAAATGGTCGACCTGCGGCAATTTCATATTTCTGCCAAAGACGCATGTGTCACGGTGTATCACTTTTAAGTGAAAACTATCAATCGCAGATCACTGGCGTTTGTGTGTGGTAGTAACACAGAGTCTCCCATCGATCACAACGTTGGCCGAAATTCGGTAACTGTGGGAGTGTGTGAGATATGGTGTTTGAAATTGGTCGATCATGAATATTTTCGTGTTTCATCCAAAGACTTGTGTGTATCCGTAAATTTTACCTTGCTGCCGGAACTACATAGCGCAGAAGACTGGTACTTGTGTGTGGTAATAGTATCGAGTCTCCCATCGTGCACTAGGGTGGTTAGATGTCTATAGCTGTCAATATGAATTCTTTACAATCACGAACGAAGTCGTGGGTACCAGCTAGTTTTTTCATAATTTTCACCAGTCCCATGAGAGTCATCGTTCCAATGCTTTTTTTCATACCCTTGAGGATCCTGAACTTATGCAGAGCTACTGGTGCAGAATCACCGTTCATGTTCTTTCCCCCTTCTTCAATAATACGCCGTTCAATTTTGACGTCACTCTAATCAGTGGTTCATTTTTTAGAGTGTTCTGAAACTTACACTTTAATTATAATCACCTTGTATATATAACCACCACATACAAAAGTTTAAGGCTTGATAGCACAAGAACACAAAGTGAGCTTTGAAATTTTCGGGCTTAATGTCCCTTCATCAACAATAGCCCTCTGGCAGCTACCTTTATAGTTAATGCTGGGGCATAAACCCAAAAATTTCAATGCTGATCCATGTTCCAGCACAATGTTACCTTCAAATATGGTAAGCCATGGTATTTCTCCTATCCATATCTTTTATTTGTCCCACTGTTAGTAGTGAAAGGAATTACAAATTAGGACAGGGAAATGTACCATCACTCACTTTAGATAATAGATATACTGCGTGAGCACATGTAACGAACACAAAAGACATCAACAAAGTGGTGATTGGGTGTTGTAGCAGACTGCTTCATATAGTAACTGTTGAGCAAAGAACATAGTCGGTTGTGGTGGGTTAACAGTACATTAAAAAAAAAATAAAAAAAAAATATGAAGTTAAACATTATCTCTGGATATAGGTGATTCAAGTTAAGTAGTGGAGTTGGAAGAAAAGAGAGGATGGAGAGAAGGAGAAGCTGAAGCAATGACTGGGTCTTATCTTAAACTTAGACCACTTGGATGCCTAGTGCCCAGTTTGTACTGGTAAGAAAGCTCCCACCTTCAAAGAAGCTGCTGCTGGTTGGGAGACCTCTGATAGCATGGAGAGTGAAGGAAGAATTATTGGTGTCGTTGAAGATAGCATGGACAGCTATTGCGTGTTTTGGATTCCGGGTGAATACTGTCTATCGGTGGCCATTTATTCTTGTATCTAGTGGAGTGGTGGCCAAACCTATGTAGGTGGCTTGGCAGTGGTTGTGGGCTAACTGGTATATTACATGAGAACTTTTTAACGGATGGTGTGTTCTATGATGGGAAAACATTCCCCCATAACAGAGTTGGTGAAGGTAGTGGAGTATGTTGGACAGTTGGCAGTGGGGTCTACTGCATGGGAGGGAGCCTTGGAACTGTTTGGTGAGATGGGTAAGATCACAGTCCACATATGCGGTATTCTTTCTTTTTGCTTATAGCCTTCCTAAAAGAAACCATGCTGGGATTCATCAGCGTTTTTGAGAAATTATGGAAAATTCATTCTGGATGGCTGGATGGGGATTTTCTCCAAGTCCTGATTGTGAGGCCAAAGTGTTACTGCTCATCCTGCACACTCAGTAACATGAAGAGGAATCAGAGAGCAACTAACTAGTCACTGCCAAGTGTTAGTTCACTGTAAAGACAGAGAAGGTGTGGAAAAGGAACATCAGGGAAATGTTGAGGTCAAAAATATTTATAGAAAATCAAAACAAATACTAAAACAGCAAGTGACAGTTCCTGCAGGTGAGAGAAGAAAGCAGAGAGTAAGCTGATGTCAAGGAGAGGGATAACTAGGTGGAGGCATGGAAAGAAAAGTCCCATCTCCGATTTAGACCAGATGGATGCTTAGTACTCAGTATGTAGTGGTATGTAAGAACTGCTACTGGCAGGAAGGGTTGTGATATCCTCAAATATGAAACAAGAATTAAAGCTGATACTATTGTGTGTTGAGACATATGCCACAACAGGATGGTTAGGATACAGAAGAAAGATATATATTAACCACCCCTTATCACTGATGATGACAAGATGAACATGGAACACACAGAAATTATCAGATTTAAATCTTTCTTCTATAGTATAACATGCACCGGACAGGGTGGGAATCAAATATCAACTAGCATTTAGCCTTGAAGGCAGGGAAGGTTGATGAGGCCAAACATCATTATCAGAAACATGAGCACAGAAAAAAAATCTGAGCACTGCAAAGTAGAAAATACATAATTCAAACTGCCATCAAAAAAATAATAATTAAAATATATATATATATATAAAATCAAAACCAGAACAGTAATAACAAAAAATGGTAGTTTCTGCAGGGAAGTAAAGAAAACAGTGGGAAAGTAGGAAGAAGTGTGGAAGTAAAAAGGAAGAAGATTTTTGGATCAGAAGAAAAATGAACAACTTTTGTTATCATACCTTGCATCTGAACAAGAAATTCTGTTTTAATCCTCCTAGCTGACTCAGATTCATTATCTGAACGTGAAGAACAAAGAGAGTCAACTTCATCAATGAAAATTATGCTTGGCTTATGCTGTCTAGCCAGTTCAAAAAGATTTTTCACCAATTTTTCTGATTCTCCAAGCCATTTAGACACTAGGTCTGAAGATGATACAGAGAAAAATGTTGAATTATTAGCTTCTGTAGCCACAGCTTTTGCCAAGTATGATTTTCCAGTACCAGGTGGCTGTAAAAAATTAATAACATTCTATAATTGTAAAATATATTTCAGCATATCCATAAGTGTAACATTTTTTAGAACTACTGCATTCATAATTTTGTAAGAAGTAATAGTTAACAATCATACACAGTTCAGTCCCATTAATGTGACAAACTGTCAACAGCATAAATAATGACCTTTCATAAGGCGGACCACTTGCAAAATGGGCAAGGAGAGAGTCGGTGGTATTCTGGAAGGTACTGACAGGCATGTAGAACCATGCCAACTCCTATGCTTATTCCATTGCCAAATGCCCTTCATTGTGTGGCTGAGGATCCATAGCCTGAACCCCATCAAGTGCAGGAAATGTTGCCAGTGCAGGAAAGCATGTAATTATCTCAGTGCTTTTCAAATCACTCATGTTCATTGCAAGCTGCATAACATGTCGCAGGAAGATGCCATTATGCTTAGGAAAAACAAGCCACATGTAGGGGTGGACGTGGTCCACCAGGAACACATACATACTTTTGTTGAACCATCAGTCATAATGATGACTACACCAAGGGAATGGCATGAAAACATTTCCCAGACTATGATGCTTCCTCCTAGGTAAGACCCTTCCAGAAATTGTTGCAGGGTGTTTGTTGTATAAGCCAACAACCATATATATGTCCCATGGAGCATAAAATGTGATTTATTGGGAAAGCCACCACTCGGTAGATGTCCAGCTGCAGTGCTGACATGCAAATTCCAGCCGCCATCATCACCAATGAACAGCTGCCAGTATAGTTGCACTAACTAGCTGTCTGTCGTGGAGCTCCATACAAAGCATCGTACTCTGAACTATCATTGAGGAAAGATTTTTGCTAGCTACCTTGGTTAACAAGAGTACTCAATTGGTTGACAATTGTTTGTCCATTTGCTGAGATCCATCTCCGCATCTATGGCCCGTGGTGCACTTTGTTGCTGATTTTGGATAGTGCCATTCTGCGATGCACAGTACACGTTTACCAAGGTGTTGTGTGAACAGTTAACAAAATCAGCTATTATGGAAATTCTACTAACCTAGATTCATGAACTGATAACCAAGTCCTTTCAGATGTCAGATACATCATTCCATTTTTTTTATTACTTTAACAATTAATATGTTTTCCTGTCCCTTCTAAAAGCCTTTACATACCATCCACTGCTAGTGCTGCTGTACGCTTTCTACGGCTGGTTATTTCATGCTGGCATCGAGCGTAGGGGTGGTCACATTAATTTGACTGAACTGAGCACTACACATCCTGATCCTGACATAATATAGCGTAATACATGACTGTGAAATTTATGAAGAAAATACAGTGCTATTGACAAATAAACAATAAATGTGCAAATAAGTGACTACTTTCATGAATCAAAACTGAAAATATAACATTCATAAACAACTATCTTTCACTACAGGCATGATAGGAACTTACAATAATTCAAATATAAACAAAAATCCCTAATAGCCCAGATGGGGGGAGTAGAAATGATTCTGAGATACATCGGGGCTATGATGAAAAATTGATGCTTTTGGCCTTGCCTTTTCTTCCGTCTCTAAACTAATCACTCAATAGGTAACACTAGAAAAATTTCACAATATAAGTATGATAACACAAAACCAATATAATGTAAGAAATAAACAATAAAATGGTATACCCCTCAACTTCAATACAGAAAAAATCTAATATCCGTAAATAAGAAATCCAAGCACTTAATTTATAAGACAGAAAAATATCTATAAATATACAGAAGCAGTGAAACCTTTATTAATAATTCTAAAACAAATGTAAAACTCTTTTACAATTATAAACAATGAAACAGCAGAAAATCAAAAAGGGAGCTTATACCCAGAGGCACATTTTTTGTTTGTTTGCAAATTCAGCGGAAGAAATTTCTAATCTTGATGACAAATTGTTGTCTAGAAGAAAAAAGGGGGTGGGGGTAAAAAAGTATCATTCATGGGAATGTTGAGTAACAGTAGAGTAAGTCGTACACCTTATACAGAAACATTTAAAGGAAACAAATTATAGTAAGTGAGATCTTCAGAAAAGTGACTGTACTAATCAACTCTATGGCAGAAGAGTATTACACTTTCTCAAATTATATTTTAAAACAAATTATTGATTAAATATCATCACCCCTAACTCAACTCATAAATAGTGTACTAAGCGAAACGATCTTTCCACATTGTTTGAACATTACAATTATAGTTCCAATTTATAAAAAAGGGGACAGGGTGAACTGTACAATAAGCGACGGGTGTATATACAATAATAACAGAGTACTATATGACAATACACTTTCAAACTAATTTGAGAACAATAAATTTAATGGATACTCCTCATTTTCGGTTCTTAGCAGGAAAGTCAACTATTAAATGTCTGGGATTTATTGTAATAGAAATAACCAGCTTGGAAATTCAGATAGTTACAAGTGCCTTACTTTAAGATGTTAGGAAGGCATTTATCAGATACTGATAACTAAATTGATATATTATGGAGTTAAAGAACTGGAATCAGCATTCATTGAATGGTATATTTCAAACAGAAGCAAAATGGCAATAGTGAAAACTCGACACTCATATTTACTGCTTGTACTAACTGGAGTTTTCCAAGCTTCGGTAATTGGCCCATATCTCTTTCTCGTTTATATCTATGATATTCCTGGAATTTTGAACTGTAAATCAGTGATCTATGCATGATACTACTTTGATAACAGCATATAAAGATATGGATATGGAAAAAAGAAAGAAACATAATAGAAAAATGTTTGAGGAATCTTTGTTATGGCTGCAGGTAAATAAACTGGTACTGAATATTAATAACACATAATAAATTTATTTCTGTGCAAATAATGTAGCTTTTGACGTAAGTAGTAAATCATTGAAATTACTGAAAGTTTATTTAGACTTAAAAGAGAACTGGAATTATCATACAAATAACCTCTATAAGAAATGTTTCAAGTGGCATATTTATTACAAAAAATTGTTGGGGGGGCACCTGATGTTATCTGCATATCAGAGATGTTCCGACTATGACTTTGGCCGACTAGCCGATTAATCGGTTGTAAAGAGGCCGACTAGTCGGCCGATTAGTCGGCTAAGCCGATCACGATTTCAGGGGTATTTGGTAATTTCCGTGACACTTCATTTACAGCTGATTTGCGCGCAAGTCGCAACCGCAGCCTACGAGCTAGTCGGAACATGTATTGTTTAGTTCGCATTGTTTCTTGATTTTTGCTTGTGCAAGTGTCAGAGCGGTGTTTTAGTGTAAAAAACAAGAACAACAGTGTTGTTATTGTTCATTAAAGTGAAAGAGAATTAAAATTAATTTAATCATGCCAAAAAGAAAGTCTCGTGTATGGATTTTTTTTGATCAATTGCACAATGATTCGCGTAAAGTGAAGTGTCATCAGTGCCAAAAGATAATTTCCCGTGGTGGGCATGGAAAAACAGCAAATACTACGAGTATGAACAACCATATCAAATACCGACATCCAACCCTGATACCTCAGTTAAGTTCTGTAATCAAATGTTCCACCACAGAAGATTCATCCCAGTCGCAAACCCAAGTAGGTGAACTACCTACAACAGTGCCTACTCCATCAACTTCAGTGTCGTCAGAAGTCTGTTTATGTCAGAAAAGCCAGCAAAATATTGAAGATAATTTTGCTGTACAATGGTCACATGAAGACTCAAGATGGAGAGACATCAATATTGTGATAGGTGAGATGATTGCACTTGACAACCAGCCGTTGTCAATTGTTGAAAATACTGGCTTTAGAAACTTGATGAGAACAGTTAAACCAAAATATAGCATACCGGGCAGAAAGTATTTCAAAGAAAAAATCATTCCTCATCTTTACGAAGAGACTAAATCTGAAATACGAAGAGGAGTGCTGAGTGCAGCTGTAATTTCAGTCACTACCGACATTTGGACAAACACAAATAACAAGGAAAGTTTGTTGAAGTTGGTACTGAATCTGTCAATATCCTCTGAAGTTATTATCGTTTATAGATAATAATTCAGGAAACTGTTGAAATTTTCTTCTCAATAGATTGTAATGCAGTAGTTAAAAGTTTTCAATAAATAATGACACACAGAACATTTTGGTAACCTATAAGAATTTTATTAGCTCCTTGAGGGTGCAAATCAACATAATTAAATCTATTTAAAAAAACTTAAACAGTCAATTTTATGTTGAAAACCGAAACCATTTCACTATTGGACCAAACCCCTCCCGTCCACCCCGAAAGCTGGCATGCCCACTAGTCATCCATGAATGAATTCTTGCGAGAGTGTAAACGGCAGTTCGCGTCAGCGCTCGTGCATGAGGCGCAAGACGAGAGTGTAATATACATACTAAGAAGCCGGATAGTCGGCCCTCTTTGCCGAATAATCGCCGACTAGTCGCCGACTATGAAAGTGGCCGGATAGTCGGCTTTACCGACTAGTCGGAACATCTCTACTGCACATCATGATTTTTTCAATTCACATTTGGTGTATGGTAAACTTAGGCAAAATAACTCTGGCACATACATTATTTTTATACGACCAAAAAAAGGTGAATAAAGGGATTGTCAGGGAAAGTCCTCTCATCAAGAATTTTGGGATAGTGAAAGTTCTTTGATACACAGCTATCGTGACTTAACAAATATCATCAAAATGAATTAGGTACACAAATATAAAATTAGAAAAGGAGAAAATTTAGGCACTGTTCACGCCAGGCTAAATAAAACCCAAAACTGCCATGATTACGTAGGAGTTAAATCTTATATACATATATAAAAATAGGAGTGTGTTTTCATATATTTTACTTTTCAGCCACCACTACCAAGCACAGATCGCTGGTCTTTGTGTGTGGAAGTAGCATGGAGTTTCCTGTCGTGCACAACGTTGGCCAAATGTCGATAGCTGTGGGGAAGTGGGAGATATGATTATTAAATAATATGATTATGCAGGGCGTTTACATATTTCGACCAAAAATTTGGTCTTCTTATACTTCTCTTTCCTGCAACAACTACATAGCATAGACCATAGGTGATTGTGTGTGGTAGTAGAATCGTGTCTCCTGTCGTGTACTATGGTTGTTATATGTCGGTAGCTATGGGGGTTGAAAGTGGTCGACCTGCAGCAATTTCATATTTCTGCCAAAGACGCATGTGTCATGGTGTATCACTTTTCAGCGAAAACTGTCTATCGCAGATCACTGGCGTTTGTGTGTGGTAGTAACAGAGAGTCACCCATGGAGCACAACGTTGGCCGAATTTCGGTAACTGTGGGAGTGTGCGAGATATGGTGGTTGAAAGTGGTAAATGAAGGATATTTTCGTATTTCATCCGTAAATTTTACTTTGCTGCCTGAACTACATAGCGCAGATGACTGGCATTTGTGTGTGGTAATAGCATCGCGCCTCCCATCATGCACTATGGTTGTTAGATGTCGGTAGCTGTCAATACAAATTCTTTACAAATACGAACGAAGTCGTGGGTACCAGCTAGTTAGATAATAAACTTCCTGCATAATTTAGAGACAGGCCAATAAAACTAAAATTGGCTGCACTCAAATACTATTTACTGTATAAAGGAATCTGATGAATTTTTTTTGTACTATTATGTAGGAATAAGATAATAGAACTATGTACAGGGTCTTCATAAAAGAATGGTGAGGTTTCAAAAATTCAGATGAAAACAGTAGGGAAAGTTTGAGACAAAATATGGGTAGCCCTGATAGCCTTCAACCTTTAAGGTTTTGTAGCAGCAATTGTAACATACTTAAGGTTTGGTATAATTGCTGAGGATTATGTAATATGTTACTACTTTTGCTGACAAAGAAAAAACAAAGAGTGTTTTGTTATTGGCTGAATTGAAGTCCGTAATTTCAGTACACTGTGCGTTTCTACAAGAATATGGAATAGACCCACCACATGAAAATAATACAATACATTGGTACAATAATTTTTAAAAAATGGATCAGTTCAAGCAGAAATCAACTGGCAGACCTTGAGTATAAGACAGAACAATGTGCATCAAAAGTCCTACAAAGTCAAAGCCTCGAAATAAGAAGTCCGTGAACAATAATTCACAAAGTTTCACACAAAAGAATGAATTTACACACATATCAAATCCAGCTACTGCAGGAATTGGAAGTTAATGATAGAGGAAAACATTTCAAATTACTGTAAAATGTTAAAAAAAATAATGAAAACCAATCATTTTTAGCTGATATAATTTTTACAGACGAAGCTACATTTCACAAGTATGGGTGTGTCAATAGACACAATGCATGAAAAGGGGGTTGAAGGCCCACATGTAATTTTGGAGAAATGACATGTCTTGCAAAAAGTTAAAGCCTTGGATACACTAGGGGACAAATGGAGCGACATGCCGCTCGACTTGTCGCGCGGCATGTCGCTGGACAACACCCGGGAACACTGCCGCGGAACATTTAGCAGACACACTAGTCAGTTGTTGCAGAAATGTTGCCCGAGGAGGTTGCGTTGGTTAGTGCTGAGTACATGCTTATATCAGGTAGTTCAGTTTTGTAGGACGCATGTTCGATACGCATATAACAGAATTATTAATATTAAAAAATCAAGTATGTTAAGATGTAGAAAACAGAAAGAGGCTCGAATGAGAAATTTTGTATCGGATTAAAAACAAATTAAATAAATTTATATTTTAAATATTTAAAGATTGCGTCTTATTATAAATGTGCCTATTTTTCTCAACAAACTAAAAACACGGATTTTGATGATAGTTCTTGAGGTTTAAATATTAAAATTATTAAAATTATTTAATTTCTTTAATTTTATTCAATATTTTTTTATGACAAAACTACGCGAGCCACCTCAAAACCGTGCTTTTAACTAGTTTTAAATTGCCAGTTGCCTACTGTCCGCCCCTCGCGAGGGTGTCCCGGCCTCTCACCCTGTCACACCTAGGCGGTACTTCCTGCCGGCTCACAGCTGCGATCCTAGACAGCTGATAGGCGCCTACAAAATCAATATATATCATTGCGCAGAGCAAGAAAAACTTAAAATTTATATGTTTCCTTACAAACTATTATGTTAATTATTATTTATGCTGTTTCAGGATCCAGCTACTGCAAATGAATGGAAGGAAAAGGCTTGTGACTATGAAATACTTTGGAAATTCCACACATTGCCTTGTATCTATTGATGGCAAACACGTTTTGATTCAGGCTCCTTCCAATTCTGGCAGCAACTATTATAACTACAACGAACAATTTAGTATTGTCATATTGGCTATTGTGTATGCCGGTTATAATTTTATTTATGTAAATTGCGGCGCAAAAGGAAAATCTTCTGACAGTGGAGTGTTCCAAGAAACTGCTTTTTAATATAGCTCTGGCTGCTAATCAACTTACGTGGCCAGATCCAGAGCCAGTACGATAAGCTGGACCAAATATGACTTTCGTGTTGGTAGGAGACAGTGCTTTTGCATTGACCGAACATATGAGGATGCAATCACGACGTGGGTACTACAAAGCGCATTTTCAACTACAGACTATCAAGGGCTAGAAGAGTTGTAGAAAATGCGTTTGTAATCTTATGTGTCGTATTTCGTATATTCCGTACACCAATAGCCATCCAGCCTGCAAATGTTGAAGTACTTGTAATGGCATGTGTAAACCTACATAATTTTTTAAGGCGCAATAGTCAGTCCAGATCACTGTACACCCCACATGAAACCATTGATTCTGAAAATATGGATCACGAAATTGTGGAAGGATCATGGCGCAGAGAAATTGGATGTCATAATATGTTGATGCTAGAGGAAGACGTTATTCTGAATCTGTTATGGAAATAAGAAACAATTTTTCTGAATATTTTGTAAATGAACACAGAAGTGTTTCCTGGCAGAATAATTTTTA
Organism: Vandiemenella viatica; assembly: GCA_031002005.1. Lineage (NCBI taxonomy): Eukaryota > Metazoa > Arthropoda > Insecta > Orthoptera > Morabidae > Vandiemenella > Vandiemenella viatica. The sequence continues at coordinate 27,265,595 of JARYHS010013631.1, forward strand.
AACATAATTATGAGATAGAAAAAAAAAGATGCACTGTACCAGTAGAATCAGATAATCACAGTTTGAAGTGTCCCACAACGACCCATCATTCTAGTACAGCTTGATTAGGTGAAGCACCATTTACTTTACCCACAGCACCGACATGGCAAGCTGCGCACACGACTGCACTCGGGTACAAATGTCGCCGGACTGACACGATGTTTTCGCTCTGGAAGCAGCAACACACAACATGCCCCGCGGCACGTAGATGTCGCGCAAATTGTTGCACACAACATTGTGGGACAGCGGGGAACGTTGCAGCGCCACCCAGACTCAGTGTTGCGCGTCAGATTTGTCCCCTAGTGTATCCGGGCCTTAATGTTTTGTGTGGTGTGCAACTCAATATGTTAAACAATTATTGCTTTCCTCAGCTGGATGAACTAAAAACATACAACAAATTCACTTTAATGCCTTTGTCACCAAGGTTTTGAATGAAAAATTTGTACACAAATGGCAAGGACCTACACCCTGGCCTCCAAGGATTCTAGCCCTGACATCTCACAATTTTTTCTTGTGGGAGTACATCAAAAACATTGTTTATTAATAAAAATATTCTTGACCTACAACACTTAAAGAAAACAATGACAACCATAACAGAAGATATTTTATCTAATATTTGGACAGAAATTGAACATTGATTGTACATTCGCTGAGCGACTGATGGTGCAAATATTGAAATTTTTTAAATATGTAAAAAACTGTGAATAACAAATGTGATAAAAAAACTTTATTTATTTATTCACTTTTTTAAATATAGCATATTAAAATAAATGGAATACATCAATTAAATATAAGGAATATTTAATTTACATAAACATCTTTGTACTTTAAGAGATATTCACCAAAGAACAGATTACTACTGTCTTAAATCTGCTAATTTAGTTTTTTGACTTTTGGTTATTTATTTCTTCAGTTTTTTGAAATATCAAAAACACATCATCATGGATTAATACTTCAATATGCATAAAAAATGTTGATTCTGGAACTTGATAGTGTGATTTTTTTTATTTAAGTTTTATGGAAATTATATATTTTGTTTCGTCCTCAGATATAATCCTAACCAAAGTTTTTGCTTAGAGAAGATAACAGTTTTCACCACACCAACTTTGAAGATAACCAACCTGTTGGCATCAAATTCACAAGCTGTAAAAATGTTACCTCAACCTATGAAATGGGAGATTATGTAAAAATTATGGAACAAGTTTTGCTGAGGTTTTCACAATTTAAATGTTTTGGGCCTGACAAAATCTGAGATATGTGTAATCTCACCGTCACCAGGTGCTGGAGCAGGAAATTAAAATATTCTGTGAACACAAAAAGTTTTTATCCATAATTTGCTATTACTAGAAAACTATTAAACTGATTTTGGCAAGATTTTCACAGCATGAAAGCTTAGCATCTGGCCAAAAACTTGAGACACACTTCATCACAAGATCTTATCCTGGTATAGAGCAGAAAATTACAACTGATCAGAATATTAAAAATAAAATGTGACACTATCCTAATGCTATGTATTGCAGCTTTCTATAAGTATTGGGTTCAGAACCTAAACCTTATAGCCATACTATATCAAAACTGACAAATTAGACTGATAATGAATTTATCCATTCTCACAGAAGATTTAAGATGATACGAATTGTTGATCAAATTGCAGTTGGACATAATCTCAATCTTTAACCTTCAACAACATGAAATTATAATTTTTGTATTACTGTAAAAGTTATGTAACCTAACAGATAAGTGCCAAAGAGTGTGTTATTTCTTTTTTCAGGTGTTTGCTATCTTTATATGTAAAATCTATGGCATGTGTAAACCGCATCATCACAGAAAAACCACTGAACCAACTTAGGCTATATTCATACGAAATGTTATTGAGGTGGCGCAAAAGGTTTTTTTTTTTTTTTTTTTTTTTTTTATATATATATATATAATTCATTCTGGGAGGTGGCACCAAAGTATAATTCCTATACTGTACAGCATCACTAATCCGAACTAATTGGGACCGAGGGTGGTTTGGATTACCAACTTGTTCAGATTTTCCATTTGCATGGTTTTGGTTTATATAGTTTTTATTTTGACTTTAAATTACATTACATACATTATAACTTTACATACCTGAAGCAAAAGAAGTCTCTTATTTTATTTTGCTTCATTTTGGAGACACTTATGCTTCTTTTTAGAAGATGAATATGATGCCATTTATAGGCGTAAAATGTTGATAAAAAATACTACAGTCTACATCCACACAGAAAATCAGTAACAAAGACACAGGACAAAATCGGAGGGTTTCAATTTTCTAAAAGAAACTCAAAACTACTGGCACACTGAAAGAATTGTTGTCGCATAGTGATTACAACAAAAATTCAGCATCAAAGCCAAAGTGTCATTGGTCACCAGGATATTGCAGCGATAATACAACACAAATGCAAGGTGTAAAACTCGTTGTGCCTATTTCTTTGTTAGTGAAATTTATGAACAAAACAAGTGAAACTTGTACTGTACTGTAAATGGAAACAAAATTGACACTTCTGTAAAATAGTGGGCAACTTGTAAAATAAAATAAAAAAACTTGTTTGGGTAGTTGTTGTTTGGGATAATCGATGTTCAAATTATTGCTGCTCTACTGTATTTACAAATTACATTATGTTGACCACGATTAACAAGCAAAGACAAGGAACAAAAAAGCAAAGATAATGATGTAGAATATCTTTGGTTCAAATTTATATTCTTAAGCTGAAATAAGTCTGCAATTATTTTCTACCCGACGTGAAAAAATAAGTATTTTTAGTTAACACAGGAAGTATATCCGCAGATCAAAATCTAATCACAATATTTTCGAAAGCCGTAGTTATATGATAACAATGGTTTCTGGACCAGATATTACTCTAGCATGTAGTTAACAGAAATTGCTGTTTTGAACATATGAGATTTGTTGTAGGTATTCTGTATTGAATGCTAAATAAAAAATTAATGCTGTTGGTTTCTATTATAGAGTTTATAATTTATTAAATAAGAGCATTAAAAATAATAAAACAGAAAAAGTATGTGAGATTTCACATTTGTTGTGGTGTTCAGTCATACTTGTTTTGCTTTTGGTCGGCAAGTGTTAATAAAATATACAATTAATGAAATCTTTGCCTTGCTCAAACCAGGAAAAGATCCATCTTCCACATAATTAATGGCTGATAGCCTTACTCGGTACCACTTACAAATTATTGGAAAGCCTTATTTTGAACAGAATAGCTCTGGCAATCAAAGTTCTGATCCTTGTTGAACAAACTGGTATCCGTCTCAGTCGGGACTGTAGTTATCAGGTCCTGTCTCTTAATACCCTCTTGGAAGTAGTATATCAGAAGAAAATGAAAAACGAATCTGCTTTCCTAGATCTTTTGGCAGTATACGACACAGTTAGGAGAGAGGGTCTACCACTCAAACCCATCAAGATAGTTCCTTGTAAAAAGATAATAACTTTGCTGGAGAGTGCACACTGAGTTCAGTAAGAGTACATTTGACAAGCTAAATAATGGTCTACCACAAAGTCCGGTTCTCTCCCCTATAACTTATATCCTCATGACCTGCCAGACACAGTCTCTTGCAAATTTACACGAGGGTGGTCTGAAAAGTTTCCGACCTCAACGTGAAGATGGCAGCACTCGTACATAAAAGCTAGTGAATTTCGTTGTTTATCTGTTGACAGTTACTCACCAAAGTTTCAGCCATAATGGACGTGCAGTTGTTATGTAACAGTCGTTTGAGTGAGTTGATGTGAGTGTTTTTGTGAAAATTGACAAAATCGAGCTGTCATTAAATATTTGTTTTTGAAAGGCATTGCGACTACGCAAATCAAAGATGAGTTGGATTCTGTGTATGGGGACTCTGCACCATTACTTACCAAAGTGAAATTTTGGGCAGCTGAATTGAAATGTGGCCGTAAGAGCTTGGGAGACGAACATTCGGGGCGTCAAAAAACTGCAACTACCGACGAAAACATCGCCAAAGTTCACCAATTGGTACTAGACGACCGTCGATTTAAAGTGAGAGAGATAGCAGAGGTTATGAACATTTCAAAAGAACATGTTTGTTACATATTAAATCAATATGTAGGTATGAGAAAGCTGTCCGCGCGTTGGGTGTTGCGTTTGCTCACATTAGACTAAAAACGTGTTCGAATGAACATTACCAATGCTCTGTTGGCACAGTTTAGGCGCAATAAATCCGAGTTTTGGCGCTGATTAATTACTGTAGATGAAACTTGGAAACACCATTATACGCCCGAAACAGTTGTTGTTTTTGTGGCTTTAGGGCTCGTCGACAGCGAGGTCATTAGCGCCCTAACAATGACCAGCTAATGCTTTTGCTAAAATAATATTAAAATACCATCTGTATGGTCGACTGTACAAGGGTCGGCCATACAGACAGCAAATATATATATATATATATAAAAAAAACACGGCTTAAAAGGGCCACTACTACCTGATAACCATAAAACACCTGGATGGTTGAAAAGTTGTCAAACCGGTTCACAAAATAATTAAAAACTCTATATGTCTCGCTCGCTGTATAGAGGCCAGCGAGACAGAAAATATAAAGATATTAAAATTATAAAAAATAAAAACAATGCACATGGATGTGTGGCTGTAAAGAGGCCACCCATACATCATAAAACTAGGCCAATCTGCATAAAATTTAAGGCAATAGAGTGGCCAATACACAAAATTTCAAAACACTGGCCACATTTCTGATCTTGTTGTTAAAGAGACAGATTGTTAAAGAGACAGATCGTTGACCAGGCCAACGCCTGCCCCTAAAACTAAAAACGTTATTGTAATTGCTTTAGGGCATGTTGACGGCAGGGCCAATAGCGCCCTAAAAATTACCAGCTATTACTGTGGCTTATGAAAGTACTAAAATACTGCCTGCATGGTCGACTGTAAAGGGGTCGGCCATACAGACAGCAAATAAAAAGTCATAAAATCAGACGTGGCTTTAAAGCGACCACAATGACTTAAAACCGTACAACACCTGTAAGGCTGTAAAGGGGCCAAACAGGTGCAAAAGAGGATAAAAAACACTACATGTCTTGCTGGCTGTGTATTGGCCAGACAGACAAGAATAATAACAATACAAAAAATAAAAACCATGCATATGGATTGGGTGGCTGTAAAGAGGCCACCCATCAGTCTTAAAATTAGACCGATCTGCCTAAAATTGGTTTCACCCGCCTCGGTTTGGGTGGGTCGTTGGCCACTGCCCGCTGAGGAACGGGATCAGGCTCATCCACCAGCATAGCAGTTTCCTCTGGTTCTGAAGAGTCTGACGTCTCCGACTCAGCGTCCTCCTCGACTACCTCCTTGCCCTTCTTCTTCCTCGACCTCTTTCCCTTTTTCTCCCTTTTACCAGGTGTTCTGGGAGGGGACGAAGACGGAGATTTAACGAACTGAGTCGGGTCCGTCAGCCTAAACCTCGGACCCCGTGTCTTCAAGTCGCCTTCAGTAATGTTGGTAGCAGATGGTAGTGCTACTGCTTTCACGGCACGTGGTGGTATTGGAGGTGCTGGTAATTTCACTGCTACTGCTGGTGGGTCCTGTTTCACTGCTGCTGGTGTGATCGAGGTCACAGACGTGTTGCTCCCGACGTCCGCGGTCTTAGGAGATATGACCTTAGCGGGTTTTGCACCGCATTTACACTGACACGAGCACGTAGTGCTCGTGCCCATGTCTGCAACGAACGTCTGGGTAGCAACACTCTGCTTCCTGACGGGAGCTGAAGCCATCTTAGCAAAACTAGTTGTAAATACTGGGGCGGCAAGTAACTTAGCCTTCTTCTTAGCTTCCCCGTAAGGAATCCGCTCTTTGGTCTTCAGCTCCTGTATCTTGCGTTCGTCAAGATACACTTGACACTCCCTGCTCCAGGCGGGGTGCAAACCGGAGCAGTTGACACAAGCCTGTGGAAGCGTACAACTGACACCCGGCTCGTGTGCGCCCTTCCCGCAGTTTCCACAGGTGGGGTTTCCCTTACATGACGCCGTCGTATGTCCGAACCGCTGACACTGGAAACAGCGCATCGGGTCCGGAACATACGGACGGACGTTAAGGTTTATATATCCGGCCTTGATAGTCTTGGGCAATACTGGAGTGTCAAAAGTCAGGACGAAGGTGGCAGTCTTTTCAAGATTGCCATTTACCCTTCGTGTGATCTGACGTACCTCGATCACTTTTTGAGATTTCCATTCGGTAAGAAGCTCATCTGTCGCTAGGTCCATGATATCCCGGCAAGTGATAACGCCTTTGCTACTGTTTAAGGACTTATGGAGTTCGCATTTTACAGCGAACTCCCCGAGCTTCTTACAATTCAGCAGTTGAGTAGCTTGCTTACTGCTGACTGTTTCCAGCAGCAGTGTCCCGTTCCTCAATTTTTTAACCGTGTTAAGGGTACCAAAAAGACCCTCTAGACCCTTTGAGATGTAGAAGGGTAACACTTTTTCAAAGGTTCCTTCAACTTTTTCCATAATTACAAAAGCGTTCTGTACTGAAATAACTTTTCTGTTACTGTCACTGTCAGATGCGGGGGGGCTATCAACCCTCACCCGTTTCTTTGAACTGGGTGTATTTATATTAGCCTGTGGCACACCCGTACCGCAGGTTGGTTTGGTATTCTTGTGAGTCTTAATTTTGGTCCCACGAGTATTACCAATTTAAAACGAAATGCTAATACAACAGGGGTGCGCAGGTGCCCCTGAGGTTGCAAGCTAGCGAGTGATTTCCCTCATCACTCATTCGCCTCCTCGGCACGTGTCTGACCTTGAGGTTGAGGGTTTTTTTATAGAGGTTTGTTCCGTCCTCGCAATCCGGGCGATGAAGCCAAGATTCCCGTTCTCCTAGGCACACAACGTTCAACCGCCACGCCCTACGGTTGTCGTTGAAGCATGGTAGGAGCTTACGGTGTGGGAAACTTGCGGCGCTCACAAGTTTCCAGCTCGGGCACCGCGGGTTCGCCAAACCCGTACCTGGCTCTTGTGTACCAGGCCCCTGCGGGGCGCCCGAAACAAAAAATACAGTCCAAACAATGGACTGCAAAGGGGGAACCGGCTCTAAAAAAAGCAAAAACTGTTTTTTCGGCTGGGAAAGTGCTGGCAACTGTTTTTTTGGGATAGTCATGGAGTTATTTTAATCAATTACCTTCAAAAAGGAAAAACCATTACAGAAGCATACTACACATCATTACTTGACAAGCTGAAGGCAGAACTTGAGTAAAAACGGCCAAATTTACAGAAAAAGAAAATCCTGTTTCACCAAGACTCCTCAGTGGTTGCCATGGCGAAAATTCACGAATTACGGTTTGAACTGCTTGACCATCCACCTTACTCACCATCCTGATCTGGGTTTTCCATGGTTTCCCTAGATCGCACAATAGCCCATGGGCGCCACCTGCCATATCCCGTATATCCCTTCCAAACCATTACTTTTCCTGATAGGTGCAATGCACCCTCCGCCAAACACTTTTAGTGAATCGCGGAGTAATAGTAATAGTAATAGATCTAGCCCCAAGCAATTTCTTTTTGTTCCCTCATCTAAAAATTGCGCTTGGAGAACAGAGATTTTCGTCAAATGAAGAGGAAATCACCTGCATGAACAATTATTTTGCAGAGAAAAATGCCGAGTACTATTTGGACGGGTTACAGAGATGGGAGCATAGCTGGGAGAAACGTGTGGAGTTACAATGAGACTATGTTGAAAATAATAATAATAAAAAAAATCAGAAAAAATGTCTTGTATCTTTGTTAGGTCGGAAACTTTTCAGACCACCTTCATATATACTGATGATGTCAACCTTACAGCGCAAAGATCTAACTTCAAAGAGGCAAGAAATCCTGACTCATGACCTTCAGGAAATGGATACCTACTTTCAAACCATTCCACAGAAAACAGAAATAGCTACATTTCACCTAACAAATGAACTACCAGCCAACTGTCGACCAAAATCTGAAATTTATCAGTACTTCAAAATACCTGGGAGTAACATTAGACAGATCCCTCATTTAAAAAAACACCTTCAGAATACAGCTGCCTAGCTTAAAAGTCAAAACAATCTACTTCAGCAGTTGGCAGCAACTTCATTGGTAGCTGATGGAAATACATTAAGAACAACAGTTTTGGCCTTGCTTTTCTCAACAGTGGAATTCTGCTCAATAGCTCTCACACCCAGAAGGTGAAGTTCAGCTTCGCCAAAATATGCACGTCCTAAGTGGCACACTTACACCTACATCCATCCAATGGCTGCCATTGCTCAGCAACATTTCACCACCTCATATCAGAAAGCAAAAGGACCTTCTCCACCTATGGTCAAGAATCCAAGGAAAAAAAAAAATATGCAACGCTCACCAAAGTTGAAGGGAGGAGGGCAGTAGCAACATGAAATAATATACAAACACAATATTTTGGGGCTAACCCTTTGTCAAGTATAAAGAAACATGTGGCTGAGCCCACACAAGTCTCACAGTCACATGCACTACATGTGTCTGTGTTGTCCGTGAGGCTGCCCACCAAAAACTGTTCTCAGCTTTCCTTATGAACATCTACACATTTACTAACTGTTCTTCCAAGTAATGTTCTTCAGGTCCTCATATCAAGAGGCATAGAGTATTCTTTGGTTACAACAAGGAAAATAAAATTTAGAGATTTTAATTTTTTTCTTATTTGCATATTATTATGCATCATTCAAATATGACAGTATGATTTTTGGTTTGCAATTGGTTATTAGCTATTCGACCACAGTTATTTGTTGGAAAGAAAGTATTCAGTCTGTTGTGACTACAGGAAACCATGGGAAATCGAAATCTAGATGGCTGAACCAAGAAACTGAACTTGCCTCTTCCAAAATGCCTGCGCACAATGGCTTAACTACACCATTAAGGCCCATGGCAAATTCATCGGATGCTCTCCCCCCCTATCCCAAGTACCAGATCTAGGGGGGCAAACCAGGGCACCCATTTTATGGATTACCATTTTTTTTTTTTTAGTTGTACTACTGCCCCAAGTGGTGACAATGGGCAGGGGGGGGGGGACGGGGGCTGTTTAAGGGGACGGCAAGATCTCTTGGGCCTGGGCCTGGGCCAGGGCCCTTCCAGATGGAGGCCGGCACCATACGGCCGGAAGACCCGTGGCATTTTGCCCGTCCTGCCACCCTATTGTTATGCCACTGCCTCACCACTTACCAACCTCAGGCCTAAACTAACAACAAAAGTGTACATACAAGTCAGCAGATGGTATTGGCAAAACAGAAAAAAATTAGTGATGAAGGGCCACTGCAACAGTGCAACAGAAGGTGGAGAGGGAAATGAAATATTTTAGTACACTTTGGAATAGGAGAAAAAAATAAGTAAGGAACCAGCAATTTAAAATTTTGTGAAAAATATGAAAGGTACAAGTTAGTTGATACTGTCACTGCAGCATTAAGTAAAAATAGTAAAGGTAATTTCAAACATTGAAGGAACTAGAAAGTAAACATTAACTGAAACAATAAACTGTTCATATAAATGGCCTTGACCAAAAACTTTTTATTGTTTTTTTTTTAAACACTAGACGACCCGTGCGAAAATTTCGCGAATAAAATGCGACGAATAATGAAGTTGAATGCTTGTAATATAATGAAAAGTAGAACCATACTTCTACTGCAAATATTTATTTTTTTAGTGTAATAGGTACGCATCAAAATACTTAAATCTACTTACAACATATTACGAAACAGTTAGAAAAATTTAAAACACTCTGTATTTACGACAAACTGTCACTTAACGGAATACAACCAACCTGAACAAAATGCACACAACATATCAACATATCTGTGATATTTGTTGCTGTGTGAACCAAATGTTTACATCGGAATTGTATGGCAAAACGAAAGTGTTTCCGTAACAGAAAAAAAAGAAAAACGAATAGCTACTTATTTAATAAAAAAGTTTATTGACATCTCTGTGATATCTGCTGCTGCAATCTAGACACTTGGCTCTGAACTTCTCATACGCGCTACCACTTTAAGCACCAAATTCCGAAAAATTCTTTCTTAATTTATGATTTTATCTAACTGTAGACCTTAATCTTTAAAACTATATAATTATCAATTCGGCTAGGTATCGAAGAAGCTTGTAATAATAATAATTTAAAAAAAAAAAACACAGTGTAGAAATAATATTGATACTTTTGCCCTTTAAGGATCAAATTCAAAAAAATTGGTATGACCAAATCAAACACCTTGGTCATTAAAATGATACCTCATTTACCGATTTCGGTAAGTTATTAAGCGAGTAAAAAAAATAAAATAATAAATTTAGAAATGATGATATTTTTGCCCCTTAAGGGTTAAATTGGAGAAAGTTTTCCTTAAAATATATTGTGACCAAAGCGGATAATTTAATATTTAAAACTATACCTCATTTATTAACTTCGGTTAGGTATCATGGGAACCAAGTAGCTCGTGACAGAAAAATGCGTTGTAGAAATATTAATACTTTTGCCCTCTAAGGGTAGAATTTTGAAAAATTTAAAATGTGGTATAACGGAACCGAAGATCTTACGAAGACCTCAGTCTTTAAAAAGATACCTCGTTTATCAATTTTTCTTAATTATCAAGGGAGAAAAATGAAATCTCTCATGACACAAAATTGTGTTTTAGAACCATTAATACTGTTTCCCTGTAAGGGTTGAATTCCAAAAAACTTCTTTCTTAAAATTTTATGTCACCAAAGCTGAGACATTACTCCTCATAATCTTACTTGATTTATCGATTTTGGTTAGATATCCAAGGAGATAAATGACTCGAGACACAAAAAATGCATTTTAAAAAAATTGACATTTTTGCCCTTTAAGGATCGAATTACGAAAAATTCCTTCTTTAAAATATAATTTTACCACGGTGGAGACCTTAGACTTTAATATTATATCTCATTTATCTATATTGGTTAGATATCAAGGGAGATAAATATCTCATGACACGAAAATGCGTTGTAGAACCATTTCTACTTTTTACGATTAAGACTTGAATTCCAAAACCCTTCTTTCCTAAAATATGATGTACCAAAGCTGAGACATTGCTCCTCATAATCCTACTTGATTTATCGATTTTGGTTAGATATCCAAGGAGATAAACGGCTTGAAACACAAAAAAATGCATTTTAGAAAATTGACGTTTTGTCCTTTAAGGGTGGAATTACGAAAAATTCCTTTCTTAAATATAATGTTACCACGGCGGAGACCTAAGTCTTTAACATGATATCTCATTTATTTATATCGGTTAGATATCCAGGGAGATAAATGGCTCGTTACACAAAAAAAGCATTGCAAAAATAATTATACTTTTGCCCTTTAAGGGTCGAATTCTGAAAAATATCTGTCTTAGTATATGACGTCACTAAAGCGGAGATCTTAATCTTTAAAATGATACTTCATTAAACGATTTCAGATAGGGGAGATAATGACTTGTAACACAGAAAACAGCATTTTAGAATAATTGACATTATTGCCCTTTAAGGGTCGAATTCCTAAAACTTCCATTCTTAAAATATGATGTGACCAAAGTGGAGACCATAAGCTTTTAAATGACACCTCATTCATTGATTTCGGTTAAGTATGAAGGAAGATACAGGCTTGTGACAAAAAAAATATCTTATAGAAATAATATATATGATTTCTATGCTATTGCATCTTCTACTCTGATAAAAAGTAGCTTGTCATTCTATCCTTGATGTTAAGAAACATCCTTTATTGCCTATGTAACTGATTTTTAGGAAACAAACTAACAGACAAAAATAGAAAGAAAAGAAGGACTGTAAAATAAGTATAAAAAAGGAGAGTATTTTTAAATCTTAAAGAACTGAATTGAATTTTTTATGAAACAGAATGTCCGAACATCAAAGATGCTGAAAACAATACATTTTTAAGCTAAGAAGATCAGCCCTACCGTAAAGTATTCTATCAATCAGAGAAATTTATGATTAAGATACAAGAAAAAGCAGAAACGGGATAGCAGAAAACTATTTTTTTTTTTTCTGCTTTGATGATATAAAATTGAAATGTGTAGATCAGATATTTCTACATCCATGCGTAAGAAGTGAAACACCATTAAGAACAGGGATGAAAAAAATGATAGAATAATGAAATTCAAGCTGCAGATATGGTGTCTCTCAATAGCAGTCTGTGCAAGAGACTCAAATGCTTATCAGAAGATAGGATTTAAAATATATGTTAACAAGTTTCCTAAAACAGGAAGCAGATGAAAGAAATCCTATTACTAGGAGACTTCAGTGTTTGAGTGAGAACTAAATCAAATAGAAAATGAAGAGAACATGTTGTACGACATGGGAGAAAGACTAATAACAGTTAAGATAATCTATCTATATATATAAAAATCAATGTCACTTTTCGTTGTAATTTTATAACTCAAGAACGGGCTCACCTATCCAAACCAAATGTTTAGGCTTTGTTTGGACTATTTAGTAGATGGTTTATGTGAAGTTTGCACAAAATCGGTGGAGCGGTTCTTCATTTATCACATTTTTTGTAACAAATAAATTCAATAAATGGCGGATCTTTTTGTTAATGGGGATTGTGCTGTCAAATTGAAACTTTTTTCAGTGTTGACAGGCAAGCATGTTGTTATGTCACTCATGCGGTCATTTCATTTTGGACGTGCTTTGATTAATTAAAGCAAATTGTAAGCGATGTTGTTGAGTGCATTCATACAAACGGTGAGTCTTGAATTGTTCAAACGTACTATGTATATGTGTGCGTGTACTTTTCTCAGTTTTTTAGCGAGCCGTCGGTGTTTCATATCGTTTACAGGCTTTATTTGAATTAAATTGTCAAACGCATTTACACAAACGGTAAGTTTCGAACTGTTGAATTGAATTACATGTATGTAAACATATTTTGTGCATACGGGTGTTTTATTCTTTTGTAACAGATGGAAGCGCGTCGATTTAAAAATGAATTATTTAATGACAATTTTATATACATTGATGAATGCAGTCATATATATTTCCATACACACATATACACACATGTATAGATACTGATACACCACTATTAATGTAGCAATTTGTTTTTAATTTGATTTATTCTTTTTTATATAAAGGAAAAATGCCACGAGCCAGACGAGCAAATATAGGTCGGCAAACGCGTAATGTAAGTGATAGGGCATTACTAAGACGATCACAGACTGCAGATGAACGCGCACAAGATAATGCATCGCAGCGTGAACGTAATGCACGAAATAGATCTGTTGACCCTGTACCTGTAATGAATCTTGCACGGCGATCACGAATACGTCATGCTGTTTTGGCTGAAATGATGCGTGCTGCTTTTAATTACAACAGTCAGATTGATTATAGTATGTACGGATACATCGGAATGATGGAAGCAATATATCCACATTGTGATGCGGCTAACTTTCCAGGTGAAACGCCCGGCATGTGTTGTGCTAATGGTAAAGTAAGATTGCCAGCATTAGAAACTCCACCCGAACCATTGTATTCATTTATTTTTGGGACATCTCAAATGTCGAAGCACTTTTTGAGTCATATTAAACTATAAAATTCAGCATTTCAAATGACTTCTTTTGGTGATATATCCACATTGTGATGCGGCTAACTTTCCAGGTGAAACGCCCGGAATGTGTTGTGCTAATGGCAAAGTAAGATTGCCAGCATTAGAAACTCCACCCGAACCATTGTATTCATTTATTTTTGGGACATCTCAAACGTCGAAGCACTTTTGAGTCATATTCAACAATACAATTCAGCATTTCAAATGACTTCTTTTGGTGCTACTAAAATTATTAGAGATAATTTTATGCCGATGGTTAAGGTAATTACTTCAACAGGATTGTCCCATGTTTATATCAATCTGAATCAAAGTATTCGATAGTTTTAAAAATTCTGATCCAACATCTACCTAAAATTGCATACATGTTACAGATTCAGGGCCAGATTTATCATCAAGCTGGTTCGTTATTGCCATACCCCGACGCTGATCATCAATTTTTGCAAATTTATTTTATTGGAGATGAAAATCGTGAATTGGATTAACGTTGTGCAATTGTTTGAATACAAGACGAGAAATTATTCGTGAGCTACAAAGGCTTTTCCATCAGCATAACGCATTTGTTCAATTGTTCAAAATTGCTCTCGATCGTATACCATCTGATAATCACAAAATCGTAATAAGAGCTGATAGAACACCTTTTGGAGAGCATGCAAGGCGATTCAATGCAGCGACAATTGATGAGGTTGCAATTGTAATTCTTGGTGATCAGTTTCAATCCCGTGATATTGTACTTCATCGCAGAAATGAGCAATTGCAACGTGTTTCGGAACTTCATCGTAGTTACGATGCATTACAATACCCAATATTGCATTGGAAAGGTGACGATGGCTACCATATCAATATTCCAATGATTGATCAACGAACAGGTAAATAATTGACCTATTTTCAGTGTGTTGACATTTCATTTGTATAATTTTCTAAAGTCACATTTTGCACTTATTTTCAGGTCTATATGTACAGAAAAAAATTAGTGCCATGAATTTTTATTCGTATCGATTGATGGTTCGTCCACAAGAACAAAATTATATCTTGAGATGTGGTAAACTATATCATTAGTACATCGTTGATATGTATGCCAAAATAGAAACTGAACGTCTTAATTTTATTCGTTTCAACAAAACAAAATTAAGATCCGAAGAATATATTCATTTGCAAGATGCGATAGCGAATGATGCTAATGTTAATGACATCGGACGTTTAACTATATTGCCATCTTCGTATATTGGTAGCCCATGGCATATGAACGAATATGCACAAGATGCAATGTATTATGTACGAAAAATACGGTCGACCGGATCTGTTCATTACATTTACATGTACATGTAATCCGCAGTGGGACGGCATCAAAAACAATTTATTTGAAGGACAGTCGACAAATGATCGTCATGACATTACAGCACGTGTTTTTCGGCAAAAATTGAAAGCACTTATGGATTTAATTGTGAAATTATGTGTATTTGGAGAGGTGCGTTGCCATATGTACTCCATCGAATGGAAAAAAAAAAGGGGATTGCTGCACGCACATATATTAATTTGGCTGGTACATAAAATAACTCCGGATCAAACTGATAACATTATATCAGCTGAAATTCCTGATCAAACTGTTGATCCCGAGTTATTTCACATTGTCGTTAAAAACATGATACATGGTCCATGCGGTGAACTAAGTATGAATTCGCCATGTATGATTGATGGATAGTGTTCGAAACCATACCCAAGGCAATTGACTTCAGACACAATAACGGGCAATGGTGGATATCCGCTGTATCGACGTAGATCACCTAATGATAATGGCAAAACAGCAACCATTAGAATGCGTAACCAGGACGATGAAGTTGATAATCGTTGAGTGGTTCCGTATTGTCCATTATTATTGAAAATATTCAATGCTCATATAAATGTGGAGTATTGTAATTCAGTCAAATCCATTAAATATATCTGCAAGTATGTAAATAAAGGGAGCGATATGGCTGTTTTTGGTGTTGCTGGTGATAATAGAAATGATGAAATTACTCAGTATCAAATGGGGTGCTATATTAGTAGTAATGAAGCTGTCTGGAGTATTATGTCGTTTCCAATGCACGAAAGACATCCTGTGGTTGTTCACTTGGCTGTGCATCTTGAGAATGGCCAATGTGTTTATTTTAATGAATGGAAAGAGCAGCATAACCACCAGCGACTACGTTGACCGCTTTTTTCAAATTATGGGAAACTGATACATTTGCGATAAATTTGTTATATTCTGAAGTGCCTCAGTATTACACATGGAATGTGTCTTCGAAAAAATTTCAAAGACATAAACAAGGAACAGCAGTCGATGGGCATCCAGACATTTTCCAAACAGATGCAATTGGGAGAATATATACAGTACATCCAAACAATGCTGAGTGTTTTTATTTGCGATTGTTATTAGTTAATGTCAATGGCCCAAAATCATTTCAAGAATTGAGAACAGTCAACGGTCATTTGTGTCAAACATATCGTGAAGCATGTCAACTCTTGCATTTGTTGGAGGATGATGCACATTGGGATTCAACACTTCATGATGCATCTACTTCAGCTCATCCACAACAAATACGAATGCTATTTGCCATTATATTATCAACATGTATGCCATCAAATCCACCTGAATTATGGAACAAATATAAACATTATATGGCAGAAGATATTTTAATTCGTTTGCGTCATCATGCAAGAAATACTGATTTATTGATTACCTTGGAAATGTACAACGAAGCTTTGATAATAATTGAAGATATGTGTCTAACGATTGCAAATAAAGCATTAGTACAATTGGGTATGACCGCACCAAATCGTGAGATGCATGATTTGTCTGATCGTGAATTGCAACGTGAGCAGGATTCAATTTTAATGATTTGCGTTTATTTGTACAATCGAATATAACCAAATTGAATATCAGCAAAAACATGTATATGACACAATCATGCAAGCCGTTTCCATTAATGCAGGTGGATTATATTTCTTGGATGCACCTCGTGGTACAGGCAAAATATTCCTTATATCATTGATTTTAGCGACTTTTCGATCGGAACAGAAAATTGAATTGGCACTTGCATCTTCGGGAATTGCTGCTACATTATTAGAAGGTGGTCGGACCGCACACTCTGCATTAAAACTGCCATTGAATGTACAGGTGATTGAAACTCCAACTTGCAATATTTCGAGAAATTCTGCTATGGCAAAAGTTCCGCTATTAATGTCAATTATTTTATGGGATGAGTGTACAATGGTGAATAAAAAATCACTAGAAGCATTTAATCGAACAATGCGAGATTTACGTGGTAATCAACAGCTTTTTGGTGGTGCTCTGATATTAATGTCAGGGGATTTTCGTCAAACATTGCCTGTCATTCCTCGATCAACTCCTGCTGATGAAATAAATGCCTGTTTGAAGTCATCAGTTCTTTGGAGATATGTACAAAAATTGACACTGAACATTAATATGCATATTCACCTACAAAATGATCCAGCTGCCGATGAGTTTTCAAAACGTTAGAAATTGGTGATGGCAAAACACAAATCGACAGTACCAACGGATTGATCGCTGTACCGAACAATTTTTGTACAATTGCGCAATCGATAGACGAATTGATTGAATGTGTTTTTTCGAATATTCTTCAGAATTACCGAAATCATGATTGGTTGAGAGAACGCGCCATTTTAGCACCGAAGAACATTCATATCAATGCCATTAATTTTCAAATTCTAGCGAAACTGCCAGGTGTAGTCACGACATATAAATCAATTGACATTGTTATGAATCAAGATGAGGCAATGAATTATCCAATTGAATTTTTAAATTCATTGGAACCGGTGTAAGCACCTTAGAATTTTGGCAAATTCTAGTTTTGCTTAGGCGGGACTTAGAAATTTCGTGAAGAGCAGTTTTCAACTTAAAGGAATTTGCCTGTAATCTTCCCTACAGTTACAATTCGTCATAAAAATAATTTTTAAAGTGTATTTATCATATCGGGAAATGTTTAGTTTAAGAGATCTTCCCGTTTGTGCAAGTTTTGAAACAAGCGATCATAAAAGTAGAAAACTAAGATTTGCAATATCTTTAAATCGCGTAAAGCTACAACCGAACTTTTATCACCAGCTATAGTCAGCACCGTCCCGGACATTTTGGCAATAAAATTAAGTAATTAGCTAATTAAGTCTAATTAGCAATTTTAATTAAGAGAAAAAAATAAGCTTTTTTTATTAAAAGATATATTAATTTAAAATTTACATCAGCAGATAGCCCTAATTAAGACGATTTTGTACATATAAGGGTTTCCATAAAAAGTTTAAGCATTTGTCCGGTAATTAAGTTTTGAAAAATAGATTGTCGCGGATTGTTGTGCATGAGCGTAAAATTCCAGAACACTTAGGGATTTTCCCCAAATTAGAATGTGTCAATATGCGGAGTTTTAAACAGCTAAAACTTTAAAATTAATCACTCTAAATTCCTCACGAGACTGCCGTTTGCCTTCTAGTAGATAAGTCTAGATACCGTCAAAGTTTAAACATTTTTAATAATCTGGATCGCCAAATAAATTACACACACTTTTGATCTCATGGAAGCAAAAAGAGGTGATACAGTTACTGACGTCACTGGTTCTAATGGTTTCTATAAAAGGACCCCGCCGCCATTATGGTTCGTCTGTTCCTGCCTGTCGCCTGTTCCGGTCTGTCTTTCGTCTTAGTCTTTCTTGTTTGCGTCGGTTGTAACTCGCCATGCTGGCTAGTTCGACCATGTTGGAAGTTGCCGAGTTAACTAGTAACATGAATTTATAAATTCAATAAAGGGGTTCGGTTGGTTTAAATATCTCTCCACAACTTGCAAACTTTTGGTAAAGTGTGTTCGATTTGCCAGCTCAACTGTTAAATGCTATTTTGAATTATGTTTTTCTTAAAATAAAACTTAGAATTTTCGGAAAGTGGACTTTTATCATTTCATAGTTATCTAGCAACCTTTTCTCTATTTGTGGTGTAACAAATATTGTGGCGACCTCAAGCATTTAAGTTGAGTTATCCGGCTACATGGTCAAGTCAAAATTATCTTATAAATTTTCTACAGAACTTTTAGTCAACCACAAACTGTTAGTTGAGGCACTAAGGCTATACTTCAGCCCCAGTATCAGCTTTGGGTCTTACACCGCCTGGTATGCCACAGCATTGCTTGAATCTGAAACTTGGTTCTTTGATTATATTATTGCAAAATATTAATCCACCAAAACTGTGTAATGGCACCAGATTGGCAGTGAAAAAGTTATTGCCAAATTTGATTGATGCTACGATCTTAACTGGTAAATCAAAAGGAGAAGTTTGTTTGATACCGCATATCCCTATGATTCCAACTGATATGCCATTTGAGTTCAAACGATTACAATATCCTGTGCGTTTATCATTTGCGATGTCCATCAACAAGACCCAAGGGCAAACACTTCACGTTTGTGGTGTGAATTTGGAGGAATCATGTTTTTCACATGGCCAACTTTATGTTGCCTGTTCCAGAGTCGGTACCCCCAGCCGTTTGTTTATTCATGCTCAAAATGGAAAAACAAAAAAAATTGTTTATGAAAATGTTTTGGACTAAGTTTTAAAATAGCTAGCAATTAATAAAATATATTTTTGTTTGAATAAATGAATTTGATGTTCCAATTAAATTTTTTTATTATTTCACTTTATACGTAGTGAAGCAAGTACCGGGCCGCTAGTATCATTATAAATCATAAAACACATTTTAAGAATAAAGAAATATGTAAACACATTCAGATATTACCCACAAGAGAGTAAAGAGTAAGCCAGTGGATGTGAATTAATGACGGAATAACATGAGACAGTGATCACCAGATAAGATATTGACAGAGAAAGAGAGGTATTCATATTGGTTAGCAAAAGCTACTACAGTTGACAAATGTTAATATATCAGAGCCATGAGTTACTTGGGGTAGGTTTCTGGTGGTTATAAAAAAGAAAAAATAAGAGTGTTGGCTGTGTATTATGAAGATACTAAATTCATATCGAGAGGTGAGCATAGAATGGTGGGGATTTAAATTTACTGTGTGTCAGCTAGAAGTGAAATAAGACTACGAACACACAGTATCAAAAAATTTAAAATACCTTAGTACGGGAAGGAGGTTCTACAGAACATAAGGGGATCAAGCATGTTGGATATATTCCTAGCAAACCCTGATGGTAACCTAATGGGGTCTAACTAAATGATGTTATCACAAAGCAGTTGCCATAGATACTAGAGGATTCAGTACATCAGTGACTTAAACTTAAGGCTGTAATAGGTTCAGTTATAAAAAGGGACACATTTCAGGGAAGGTATATGGAAGAACAGTGGAGTCAAAGTGGGAAGAGTTCAAGGTGATAATAAGTAAGGAGAAAGAAAGAAAATGTTCATTCTAAAACAAAAAATAAAGAAACGTACAAAACCTACATACTATAATAGGGAGGCGAAGAGATTGAAGTGGTTGGTGAGAAGAGAACATAACAGAGTAAAGAGTTAGAATGGAAAGCTTGAAACAACCAAACAAGGAATAAATAACAGCAAAGAAAGAAGCAATAGATGGGTTTATGAACAATAATATGTTGAGAGGTACCACTGAATGATGCACCAATAAATTTCCACGGCTACTTTAGAAAACTGAGATTAAGGGATGATATTCAGACAATTGTAGTAATTACTGAGGATTTGAAAATGGCAGAGATATTAAGTAACTGATTTAAAGATACCTTTAAAGACTACCAAATTGAGATGATATGGGAGGAAGTGGATTATAGATGGAACTTCTCCATATAAGAAGAATTGAACAAACTACAAAACCTGAAAGATCTGGAGGAACTCATGAAAGAAGTAGGAAAGCTTAAGTGGCCAGTGTAGATAAATATTACTACAGATGCATTAATGACAGAAGAATATGTACCTAATCTTGAAATGTTATTTAGAATCAGTATAGAATCTGGCTGATTACCAGAGAACAGGAAAAATGTGATAAGAGTCATGGGTCATAAAGGAGGGGCAACAAAATAGGGTAGGCCAATTAGTTTGTGCCATCATTGGTAAGTAAACTGGTGGAAAAAATGATATGCAACATCAGAAAAGTATCAGAAAATAAACTGATTTGAAAATTGAAAACATGGTTTAACTGAATGATATTCATGTTAATCTCAGTTGGTGGGCTATCTGCAAGATATTTCAGATGAAATGGAAAAGGGAGGTCAAGTTGATAATTTTGTGAGTGGTAATTTCTGTAATTTTATTAAGAGGTTAGATATTTTGAATATTGGCTACCTACAGTGTGCAGTGGAAGTCAGTGGATGCCTTGTTTGTCAGTTTAAGAAGGATTATTCTCTTTCAGATATAGTTAACTGATGATTAGGTGCACTTCAAACACCTCAGAGAAGATTGATAGTAATCAATTACTTTACCAATATTGATTCAGACTTTTTTTTCCACATTATAAGTGTTCTATAGTTGCAACCATACCTGGTGGCTAGCAATGTGTGTATAGTTGTTAATGGAGAGATCATACAACTTTTTTTTACTAGAGCAAGTGTAATGTATCCTTATTTCTCAGGGAATAAATAAGAATTCTTATTCTAACAATTTTCCTTTATACATTACTCCACATCAGTCAAACTTCTCGATAAAAAGTACCCACATACGAGGGCGGTTTGAAAAGTTCTCGGAATCACCGCTAGATGTCAGTGCTAGAGCAACGAGGTTCCCGCGCAATAATCACACTTCCTTTGTGAGTGAACACGTGGCGCGTCAGTGCTCTAGCTGCAGGAGTGTGGTAATGACAACTCTTTGTTGTTGTTCCCGTGTAGTGATTTGTGGCAATTTAAAAACCTGAGATTCGAGCAGTGATTAAATACTTTGTAAAGAAAGGTATGAAAGCAAAGGAAATTCATGCTGACTTTCAGAACACACTAGGGGACTCTGCTCCTTCATTTACAACTGTTGCCAAGTGGACCAGTGAGTTTAAATTTGGTCGGGAGAGCTTGGATGATGATCCACGTAGTGGACGGCCGAAGCGTGCTACGATCCCAGAATTTATCGCAAAAGTGCATAAAATGGTCATGGAGGATCGTTGACTGAAAGTGCGGGAGATCGCTGAAGCTGTAAGGATGTCTTCTGAATGGGTATATTATATTTTAACCGACGAATTGGGTATGAAAAAATTATCTGCAAGATGGGTGCCGCGGCTCTTGACACTGGACGATAAACGCACCAGATTGGAAATGTCTGAACAAAGTCTGGCCCGTTTTCAGAGCAACCAACAAGATTTTTTGCGCTGGTTTGTGACTACAGATGAAACTTGGGTCCACTACTATACCCCAGAGACAAAACAGCAGTCAAAGCAGTGGAAACATGCTGATTCACCAACACCAAAGAAAGCAAAGGCAGTGCGTTCAGCCGGAAAGGTCATGGCCTCAGTTTTCTGGGATGCAAAAGGCATTCTGCTGATAGATTATCTTCCTACTGGCCAAACAATCACGGGGCAATACTATGCAAACCTCCTAGACCAATTACAGGAAAGGATACGCGAAACAAGGCCTGGTTTGGCAAGGAAAAACGTCATCTTTCATCAGGACAACGCTCCACCGCACCAAAGTGTTATTACCATGGCAAAACTTCATGAACTGAGGTACGAATTGTTGCCACATCCACCTTATTTGGCACCATCAGACTTTCATCTATTCCCCAAGCTGAAAATTTCCTCGGTGGATGGAGATTTTCTACAAGGGAAGAACTGACAGCTGAATTGGAGAGGTATTTTGCAGGCCTGGAGGAATCGCATTTTCGAGATGGGGTCCAGGCATTGGAACATCGCTGGACCAAATGCATTAGTCTACAGGGAGACTATGTTGAAAAATAAAAGCAGTTCCACCGAAGTAAGGTATTTAATTCTAATACATTCCGAGAACTTTTCAAACCACCCTCGTACATCCACAATCCATAGTTACCACTGCTCATGATGTGTCACCCCATATTTTTCTTGATTCCTGTTCTTATTTTTTTTATACATCTTTTCTGTCCATGATTAATTTTTATCCCAGAATTCATCCAAGTGCCCACAGGAAACTAGCTAGTTACCGGGGTCAGGGAGGCCAGTGCACTTCTACCAAGATTTGAACATGGACCCTTTTGTAAATTGCTGAATGAAATATGGCAATTATTTAATAAATTCTACCAAACTAGTGCATGTTTCAAAGGAAACTAAAATGAAAAATGTGAGAATTGTATATTAACATGAGAAGAATGACCATAGGGTATGTGAATGGCAACTATACGAGAGTAGAAACGGAATAGTCAGGCAAACTGCTTTTTACATGAAGGAAAAAACGAGAGATAAATACAGATCTTTAGCAAATGACTGCTATTTCTGCAATAAACATAAACATAGTGGCCTTTATTCGGGTGCCAGTTGAGTTTAATTTCCCTTCTCTGATATAATGATAAATTGCTAAAGTGGATCCTGGAACGATAGTTTACGGTCGTCAGAAATAAAAATATGAACATATTTGTGAGGTGAACTGTAATATTTTGTACACGAATGGAAATACTGGTAAATATAAGACAGAAGGAGAGGGGGATGAAATATCATTAGAAAAAAGAATTGCAGATTTTTCTTACATGGCAGAGAACCCAAAAATTAATGAACACATGAAATATTCCATAAAGGAATTAGTGGTGTCTACTGCTCATCTAAAATTACAAGAATTTAAACAAAACTCAAAAGTATGCTCACCAGTCTTCTGTTTACAAACATAACTGTTTTCAGACTCTTCTTTACGGTGTGTAAGCTATCTATCAAATTTTGTAACTGCGTGACAAAATTTTATTCTCAGAACCACGAGTTAGATTGGATAGAATATTATTGCATTTCATTTTCAAAGTAATTTTTTAAGTTTATTCAAATTAGAAAGTAGTTTTACAGTTTTTAAGATAGTAATTTCAATTTTTTCAATTTCAACATTCTTCAGCATTCACCTGGAGTGGGATTGCGAAAGGTCATATCTAAATTATTTATTTTCGGCTTAATTATTAAAGTCAGGATATTTTGTATGATAACTAAAGTTAACATTTATTTAAAGAGCTAGCGATTGGTAAAATTTCAGAGATATAGAATTATTTTTATTGACAAGGTCAAATTAGCTAATGTAAGGACTTCAGACATGCGATTTCATATCTGATCAACCCGCCGACAGCCATCCCTGTGAATAAGGAAAAGAATAAGTTCCCACGGTTCGTGAGAGAGCAGCCGCTAGGAATCTTCGAGAAGCACTATGTGATATAGACCCATGCGTGCAGTTGTTCGGCCTCAGTCTTCAAGTAGCAATCGGCGCGACACCGTGTTAGCTTCAGTAGTCAGTGCAAGTTTTATTTTGGGAGTAATGTCTCTTCTTTTATTCAAGTAGAACATAATGTCGCGTTAAAGTAATTTTCCGCAATGTGGAGCTTCGGGATTGTTTGAATTTACTAAACGGTGGAACAATGGGAGTTTGTGATTCAATTTGGTATAATTTCTGCAACTAAAAGTTTGATACTGTGAACTATTGGGGGTGTGGTCTGGCTCGAACGGTTAATCGAACTTGCAAAACATTTCTTTGGAAAATTTGTCTGATTGCCTGTACAGTTTTTGGTTTTGTAAAATTGAAGAATATAGTTATTTAAAGGGCAATGAACTATTTATTGAACTTTACCTTTTCATAGTTTTTGTGTAAAAAACTATGTGGCGACTGGGTTATTCTATCTAAGCCAAAACTGTTACATCCAAGGCTACACACAGTCAGAGTTAAGATTCAGCTTTATGCTCCACCCCAAGCATAAGCTTGCCTCTTACAGGTGCTATACAAAGGATACAAATAGAGAAACTATTCACAAGTTTTAACTTTTATTAAGAACACATCAATCAAACTATTAACCTGAGAAGAAACAAACATGAAAAGCAGGGCTTCCTCCAGTAATGGCTCAAACGCTTTTTGAATGTAAATGGTTGGTGATTTTTCAATACTGGTTGCAATCCGTAGAAGGTTCAGCGGTGTTGCACCAAGGGTAGTAAATGGTATGAAAATTTGTTGTTTAGAGGGGATGAGAAACAGCATTGATTGAAAGCATTTCAACTATGATGTGATTGTATCATAAAGGGCATGTATAATTCTAAAAATTGAAAAGGAGGGGTTCAGTCACAGGAGAAAGTTATGTGAAGTCTGTGGTAGAGAAGTGCACTTGGCAAAGTGTTGAAAAGATGTAATGTGTTCTATTATCACTAGTAAGTCTACCAGTTTATTGTAAAAAAGTATTTACAGAAGAGTTTTTAAAAAGTTATTAAACGTCAGTCTAAAGAAGATGTGTAATGAGTGTAGTTTTTGAGGAAGTGTTTAAAGGAGATTAGTAATTGCCTATATAATTGACAATTTAGGGAACAGAAGTAAAGTTTACAAGAAGATCAAGGCCAGCATAATATTGCTGGAAATAAAGACAAGCATTTGAGAGCTAAACAGGATAAATATCCTGCCATAGTGACAAGGGAATTTCAAAAATAAGTAAAAGGGGTTTTCTTTTCTGAGTCTGCTGAAAACTTCAGATAACTTTTTATGAAAAAAGGTTGGTGGCTATGCTTTTTGTTTAAGTAGCAACAAACAGAAATTATTAAACAATAAGCAGCTCTTATTATTTAAAATGCTGATCCAGAATGGTTTTTAAGTAAACTGAAAAACTATAAAATTATGCCATATAGGAACATCTGTGAGGTAAGGCAAACATTTTAATATTTGTTAATAATTTGCAGCCAAGATGTATAATTTAAATTAGATTTCTTTTTTATTCCTTCACCACCCCCTCTCCCTTTTTCCCCTCAAACAAGGTGATTTTTTGGTAACCATATAAATGAATACTGGGATGTTCCCAATCTCAAACTCATAATCTACACACTTCACAAATTTATCACACAAAACACAAGCTACATATAACAAAGGAAAATGACTCATCACACACCAAAGCTGAAGGCTGTGATGAGAGATTAACATATATGACGAACACTAAAATACACAATATTTCGTTTTACACCTTATTCATGTTGTAGGGAACGAGTCGTGTGGTTCGGGAGGTGTGCACGACTCATTCCCTATAACATGAATAAGGTGTAAAACCAAAATATTGTGTAGTTTAGTGTTGGTCATGTATGTTTTTCACTCATTGCAGCCTTCAATTTTGGTGAGTAATGAGTCGTTTTCCCTTTACTTGTTATTTCTATTGCCTAAAGCTGCTTCCTTTCTCCTTAGTTTCAAAACACAAGTTACACATTTAACAGACAGATGGCAACACATCTGTAGCTCCACAAAATTATGACAGCAGGTGGAATCTTACTTTCAAAGTAAGCACAGCTTCGGAAGAGGATATGCCAGATGACCTACTAAAGTGGAAACATTCAAAATGATAATGATGATGAGAATTTCATAACACTAAATTGTTCAAATTTTTTGGGGATACTCAGCAATTAATTTCAGCATGAATTATAAAAATTTAGCTTGACCAATAGCCAATAATACTGAATGAGCAAATCTTATTAAATACTACACAATTGAGAAATATCGTGATATATACCCCGAACAGAAGTATTCCTTTCCATGGAATTCTTTTTCCTGTAAATAAATGTGGAAAGCGGATAGGAAGAATGACTGCTTCCTTGAGTGCTTCCTTAGCACCTTCAAGACCAGCAACATCTGACCACTTAACACATGGTTTCTCTACCACGATGGCACCTTCCAGTTTACTTTGTAGTTTCTTCTTTTCTGGATCATCAGAATCACTATCACTGTCACTCTTCTTTTCATCATTTCTAATAACAGAAATGAAAAATTAAGAAAGGATATCTATAATAACATGCAAATGACACTATTATTTTAGTCTGAAAGAATATGAATTACACTGAAACGTGTACATATTGTCATATTTGGTATTAGTGTAACTTTTAGACATTTGAATAATGCACATACATTAATATAGTTCCATAACAATAACAGAATAATAAACCTTGCATTCTTAATACAACATAAATTTGTGCGTTTTCCACATTTTACAAAAAACAATCATTAAATTTTTTTGTGGATGATGCATGGTACAATAGCCTGCTTTACCTAACATGAAAAACAATTTTATCATATTTGTGATTACATGCCATCTAAAATCTATCTCAATTGAACAATATAACTGACATAATTCTATGTCCATAAGTAGAGCTCATGGGTACAGGAAAGAGAGAAAGTGGAGGTGTAGGGGAATTGGCACCAGAACGTGCGCTCCATTGCAATTGAAATTAAATTAAATATTTCTGTAATGTATTGCAACATATGTTGGCAACCTTTTTTGGCCTACTGCCCCCTTTCTGAAAATAAATTACTTGTGTCCATATATATACCCACCTCCTTTTCAGGTGAAAAACACACACACACACACACACACACACACACACACACACACACACACACACTCTCTCTCTCTCTCTCCTTTTTATAATAAATAATGTAACCCATACTGCTCAAATCCTTTTGGCATGTAACCTTCTTTGTGAAACAGAGATTCAATGGCACCCCTATTAAGTGAACTGCACAAGGACAGATTTCAAAAATTATTTTATTAATGATTACATATTATGAAAGGCTATTATTAATTAGTTCTGAGATTAGTGTAATGATTTTAATTTTTCAACGTTTGGTGCCTTATTTGTCATCAGCAATCGTAAATTGCCATGTTCCACTATTGACAATATATATATATTTTTAAATAAACTGCTGACTAAGCTTAAATACTCTTTTAGCTAAATACGATCATGGGAATGCAATTAAAAACTTCTTTGATGCAGCCCTTACAGGTGGATATAATATTGAAAAGCAGAGGGTGGCAGTTGGTCCTCAATGTCCCCTAAATTTGTTTAGTGTTAGAAATGCTTCAAATGATCTCTTCTACATCCATTGTTTAACAAGAACATACAATTTTTGAAATTCCAACCTTACCTTTAGAACATAAAATGATTCACATAGCATGTATTTCCAATTTTAAAAAAAAACTATTATTTGAAGGTACCAACTTTCCATGCCTGACAGCACAAAACCATTTTAGTAGGCAAAACACCTTATCATTAAACTTTGTAGGAAATAAGGAAAGATATGTACCATCATTCAATATAGGTAGAACTATTTTTTTCATTTCCTCTGATAATCAATGGTTTTTCCCAACTGCAAATACTGTTGAAGTATTACTTAACTAAAATTTAAATCCAATCCAATTTGCATCATTTATTAAGTTAATACATGTGATGCTTTATAAAAATCTTTAGAGATCTAATTGGATGAAGAATCTAAAACTATGCTGCATGTTCATAGATCTTGTTAATGAGCTGCAATGTAATCACTTTGCACTACAGAAATTATCTGGTTGAACACTTGAGAAAAATCTGTAGAGGATGTAAGCCAGGAGAGACTCAACTCTCATAACCAATGATAAGATTTTATCAATACTATGACTCTTATGTTTTTTGTATTCTGATCACAAATTATATTTTTTTATTTAAAAAAATATATTTATTGATTAGAAGAATCATGTAACTTAAATACAATCAAAACTTCAGTGAAAAATAGTTACAGTTATCCCTTAGATTACGAGGCACAGTCAAAAAGTTCCCGGAATTTCATTGTAACTCTTTATTAACAAAACATAAGTACACATTTACTTAATCTCCTTAAAAGTAGGCTACTTCTGAACACAAACACTTGCTCCACCACTCCTGCCATTGCTGGAAACAACAATGAAAATCTCGTTTTGGTATCTTCCGAAGTACAGTCGTTGCTCGTCCATGAGAGATCCCCACTTCTTGTGCCAACTCGTCGATGGTCAGACTTCGGTCTGATCTGATTAACTGTTTCACTTGCTCGACCATTTCTTCATTACTGGAGGTTGAAGGTCTCCCACTGCGACTTTCGTCATCCAGCGATTCCTGTCCACCATAAAATCTTGAAAACCACTCGTACACGGCTGTTTTCTTTAACGAATTGTCACCGTAAACTGTTTGTAACGCTCACAAAATCTCTGAGGCAGATTTCCCAAATCTGCACATGAACTTGATGTTCGCCCTTTGCTTAAACTGTGACATCGCGCCAACTGATTACAACACAGATCTACCTTCAGCTACACTGCAGTCACACTGTCTGTTCAGACCTGTCAAACTCATAACAATTGCATCACAAATGCCAACACTATGACAGAATTCCAGTAACTTTTTGACTACCAACACTACAACAGAATTCCGGGAACTTTTTGACTGCCCCTCGTACGTCTTAAAAGTTCTCATAGAAAATGAATGTGGCTTAAGTTTTTAAATTGTGGGAAAATTTTCATGCGAAGCCCCCCAAAATTTTGTATTGTGCTTTCAGATAATAATTTATAACATTTACACATAAATGAATTGAAAAAAAGAAACCTATGTGAAACTTCTTAAGCACTGAATTTTGAAAATGAGACAATTATATTCTTGATCTAGAAAATTGCTAAATTGTTATTAAAAATTAGGGAACCTGCAGGATCAATTCTAATAACACTTCTTGTTATTCACATCTATTAAGATAATTTTAGGGGCAAATATCATTTAGAGCTGTTAGCTTTTAGTAGCCCATGCTCTGGAAAAAGATGGTCCTAAACAACTAAACAACTAAAACAGACTCAAATCAAAATATAATCACAACTAAAACTGGAATTGTCCTGAAAATGCCATTTCTCTCGTAGATAATATTAGTCTACCAAGTGAAATGACAGTGTTTGTTAGTTGTACTTGTGTGTATCAAAGATATTCTAAAGGATTTTTTATGTTATGTTGATTGTATTTTTTAATGTAACAACCCTTCCATCTTCCACTTTAAGCTGTGAGTTTTCACTTGCTCTCCCTCTCTCCATCCTTCCTTTTCCCAGTCCCCTTCATTAACATTCTACAAGGAAACCTAGTACTATTGCTGCTGCTTGACTTTCTTTCCATCTGTCATATACCTTTAGCACCTAAATGCAACAGGTTGGAGACTTCAAATTTGCACATATTATATATTTTGTTGACCCATAACCAAATGAAGGGCCACGGGGAAGAACGATTATAGTCCCACATATCACAATTTCCGAAATTCAATTTTCTAAGTTTCCTGAAATATAGGTATACTAATACTTTTTAAGCTTTGTTTGTATCAATACATTATTAATTTTACAATTAGCAATAAAAAATGACATTAAATGGATGGAACATGAACAGAAAATTTTCAAAACAAGAGGATCTTTGATAGTTTGTTCCAGTTATGGGGTAGTATCAAGTGGTGGGTCGTCTGCGTACTCAGTATCAACTTCGTCTGGTTCATCCCAATCAAGGGTAGAACGCTTGAGAATCGGGATTGGTCAAGAACTCTTTTAAATATAATAAGTCCTTCTATTTTGTTGGTTTCAGGGGCAGTTGTCCATTGCATAGTTCTCTGAGTACGGTTGGTTCACTTTGTTTCCTTACGAAAAGAGACTTTAAGTATATTCCAAAATAGTTTGCCTTGTAGATAACAAATCTAGTTTCCTTTTCGTCAACCTTTAAAATTCTTATTAACCGTGTAGGCATAGGGCACCTTTTAACACAAATCCCAGATAAACAGTCTGTCCAAGTTTCAAATTTGATGTCTGTGGCACAATTGATGACCATGAAAGGTGTTGGTTTGACTCTGCTATTTCTGATGATGTCAATCCAGTAATTGAGCGTCTCGGTGTCAGATTTAGCATTGATAACTCTCATATCCTTGTCACCCTCCATATACCCTTGTCACCTCTTATTGGAAAAACTACGTCATTGACCATGTGACCTTGATCATTCTTGCCAGATGGTGCATGGAGACTGATCGTTATTCCCCATCTGCTTCAATCTTATCACTGTTATCGATGCTCTTTCTTGCTTGAATGGTAATTACAGTACCAAACTATCTGTTATAAGCTAAACTGTCTGTTATAAGCTAAACTGTCTTTTATAAGCTACCAATTCCCAATGTAATCTCAACTTTGCGGAAAAATGGACTATGATCGTTCTTCCCCGTGGCCCTTCAAATATATTTAATGCTACTTTAGTGTGTGAGGTGTTGATATTTACAACTTGAGAAGAAGAGAACAATTTTTTTACCCAAAATTAAGATGTAAGTGGCCATTAAAACTGTCAATTTTGAATCATTTTTGCTATCAAGGGTATCTCAAAAATGGTAATACCTAGGAACTAGAAATTTATCTCTGATACTGACTATAACCTATACTTAAACAACAAATACTAAGAACACTTATTTCTAATATAGATTGTAAGGTGTGAGCAAACTAAGTAATCTTTTTGATTGACTACCATTTCTATTTAAATACACTGCAATCTAAAGGTACTTGTAATAAATTTGACTGTAATTGAATATTAGCAATTGGAGTGCAGACAACAAAAGGTATGACATTGGACAGCAATGGAGTCCACTACCTATGCAGAAAATGATTTTGGCATTGATTCTTATACCAAGTGACTGCCATCCAACATACAACACACAGAAATTGGTAATTAGTGTATGGGACCCTAAATGCAAAGGATCAAATCACATCCGATTGGTTATTTAGTATAGCTTTGCATTCCTGTTGTCATTACTGCCAAGCAATCATCCCATTCTCCTTCCACACTGACATCTGATCAACTATATAGATTAATAAATCTTCATTACAAAGATTTTTGTTATTATATACCTCACAAAAGTCACGGCACCTACAATCTAAAGATCACAAAACCAAGAATAAAATACTTTCACATGAAGGAAGTAGGATAACTATCAAATAATTATTTGTTCATTTCACATCATCCCACCAGAGGCTTTCTAAACTAACACTTACTTGGAATTTGATTCCCCTGCTTTAACTGGTTTCTTTTTGCCTTTCTTTAGATATTCCTTAAGTTTTTCTGCCCTATCTAAATATTGCAAACACTTGGCTCGAATACTTTCTTTCGCTTTCTCACCTTGAGCCTCATCTGTAAGAAAGAATTAAATATTGTATGTAATACTGCTAAATTTAGCTTCATGGTTATATTAACACACACTACTATTAAAATGAATTTCATTGCTCTATGAATGTGTGGCAATTTTATAAGAAATCAATTACATTAAAAGATACATATTTTTATCATGATAAGTACAAGGAGTAAAAGTCACTATCATTGCATAATCATTTGACATGTACTCCTTTTACAGACCAGATAAAATGTGAATTGATTTATACTAAAAGGTTCATTGTTGAATTGTTAGGAAAAAATACTCAGCACTGGCTTGTACTGTTAATACATATATTCAGATCGTAGACATGAATTTATAGTAAAAAAAAATTGCTAGCAAGAAATTGTGACTTATACTCCTTGCACTTACCACGATAGATTTATTGTAGGCCATTTCTCCAGTAATTGTTTGATAAAATAATAAATTCTTATGTAATAACAGTTGCCACTGTAACTGTTCTAGAAGTTTGTTTCTTTCAGATGAATTTCACCTCTTTTCAAGGTATTGTTAGCCATCCAATGTTTTGTATAATATGTTTGCAACTTATAAATTTTTTCACACGTGGGTTTGTTTGAATTGTAGTGCACTTACATTTCTGTTGTGAGATTAACCTGTTCCTTCAATCAGCATGTCATTTCCAATGTTATATAAGATTAGAATACTTGGAGCCTATTTATCACTTATCCTTTTGTCAATCACATCTCTTTTTGTGTTGCACAATATGATTCCATTTTCACCCCTGTTAACAACATATGCTCAACAAAACATCACTGGAAAAAAAACTATCAAAAAACAAAGTGCACCAATAACTTGCTTTTTGATATTTTTAAAAATGAATTCAAACAGGTACATAAAAAGTGATGTAATTGGTGATGGTATAAGTGATTAACTGTCTCCAGTATAAAATTGGAACTGCATTCTGGTTGACAACACGCCGATCAGCTTCTACATTACACAAATAGAAACATATAAAATCTATATATAAATATGACTGAAGTAACAGTGAAATGGGGTGTAAGGGTTTGGGAGAGACTATACTAGTCTTTTCCAACCAAATGTCAACCTCTCCTTCACGTGGTGCACCCTGTTTGCACGGACGAGGCTCTGGCGACTGAAAGATTCCCAGTATAAGGAGTCACCCACTGCTTGCCAACGGCCTCTGAAAAGAGGGCGGAAGAGCGGGGAGCGGTTCAGGGCACCCTCTTGCCCTTGGGGTTGGAAACGGCCCCTAAAGGCGGATGAATCAGAAATGATCAAAGGCATAGGGATGCAGAAGGCAACGGGAAACCACTGCATTAAAGACCCAAAGGGTATCCCGAGGACATGTAATACTCTCAAATTACATATATCATGATGGCTTCTTCCTGGGTAACATATTCCGGAGGTAAAATAGTCCCCCAATCGGTATCTCCGGGTGGGGACTGCTCAGGGAGGAGTCATCAGAATGGATAGAAACATTCTACGAGTCGGAGCGTGGAATGTTAGAAGTCTGAATAGGGCAGGTAGGTTAGAAAACTTAAAAAGGGAGATGGAACAACTTAAGTTAGATGTTGTTGGGATTAGTGAGATTAAATGGAAGGACGCACAGGATTTCTGGTCTGGGGAACACAGGATAATTAGCACACAAGCTGTCAATGGAGTAACTGGTGTAGGATTTGTAATGAACAAGAAAGTAGGGAAACGGGTTAGTTATTATGAACAATTTAGTGACAGGATTATTTTGATGAGGTTAGAAACTAAGCCCGTCCCAACCACATTAGTACAAGTATATATGCCAACATCACAGGAAGATGACGAAGAAATAGAAAAAATATACGCTGAAATTGAAGAATTAATCCAATATGTGAAAGGGGAGGAAAATCTAATAATCCATGGGTGATTGGAATGGCAATAGTGGGAGAAGGAAAAGAGGGGAATACTGTAGGAAGTTTTGGTCTAGGAGAAAGAAATGAGCGAGGAAGCAGGTTGCTAGAATTTTGTGAAAGATATATGCTAGTAGGTGGCGAACACACTGTTTAAGAACCATGCAAGAAGAATATACACCTGTAAACGTCCTGGGGATACAGGCAGATATCAGCTAGATTATATCATGGTCAAACAGAGATTCAGGAATCAAGTTCTAGACTGTAAAGCGTACCCAAGAGCAGACATAGACTCGGACCATAATTTGATAGTAATGAAGTGCAGGCTGAAATTCAAGCGAATGAGGAAGCAGCATAAGCAGAACAGACTGGAAGTGAATAAACTGAAACAATCTAGCACAAGAGAAAAATTTGCAGAAATGGTAGACTTAGGTCTAAGAATTAACTGTGAAAGGAGCTCAACCGAGGACGAATGGAATGCATTAAAGACCGAAATAATGAAAGCTGGCAAAGAAACCTTAGGCTTTAGGGAACAAGCTGCCCGAAAACCTTGGATCACAGAAGAAATTTTGCAGCTGATCGATCAGAGGAGAAGGTACAAAAATGCTCAGGATGAAGCAGGAAAAGAGCAGTACAGGCAATTTAGAAATCAAATAAATAGGAAATGCAAAATAGCAAAAGAAAAATGGCTACAAGAAAAGTGTGAAGAAGTAGAAAAGGATATGGTGGCAGGAAAAGTAGATGTTGCATATAGAAAGATAAAACAGAATTTTGGAGAAATGAAGAAAAGAGGTATGAACATTAAAGCTGCCGGATGGGAAACCTCTTTTAAGGTCAGAAGATAGAGCTAACAGATGGAAGGAATACATTGAGAAACTGTATGTTGGGGACGACTTGAACAATAGTGTATTGGAAAAGGAAGGCGATGTCGACATGGATGACTTAGGACAGAATTTAATAAAGCTCTCAATGACATGAAAGCAAATAAGGCAGTTGGAATTGATGAGATCCCTGCAGAACTTCTTAAATCTCTAGGAGAGGAAGGAATCGAAAGATTTTTCAAGCTGATATCAAAAAGTTATGAAACGGGAGAAATTCCAACTGATTTTAATAAAAAATATCATCTTCACACTTCCAAAGAAAGCACAAGCTGGCAAATGTGAGAATTATCGCACAATTATTCTAACATCACATGCTTCAAAATTACTGACCAGAATAATATACAGCAGGATGGAAAGGGTAGTAGAAGAGATAGTAGGTGAAGATC
Source organism: Vandiemenella viatica (assembly GCA_031002005.1). NCBI lineage: Eukaryota > Metazoa > Arthropoda > Insecta > Orthoptera > Morabidae > Vandiemenella > Vandiemenella viatica. The sequence continues at coordinate 27,300,466 of JARYHS010013631.1, forward strand.
AGTTTGGGTTTAGGAAAAATCGCGGTACAAGGGAAGCAATTCTGTCTTTAAGATTAATACTTGAAGGGCGGATCAAGAAAAATAAAGATACTTTTATGGCATTTGTTGATTTAGAAAAAGCTTTTGATAATGTTAGGTGGGACAAGATGTTCGAAATTTTAAAGAAGTCAGGTCTAAAGTATCGAGATAGAAGAATCCTCTATAAACTATATGAGAATCAAGTGGCTGTGATAAAAGTAGAGAATCACGAGAGACATGCATCAATTAAAAAGGGTGTGAGACAAGGTTGTAGTCTATCCCCGTTAATATTCAACTTGTATGTAGAAGAAGCAATGAAGAAAGTCAAAGAAAAATTTCCATGTGGCATAAGTTTTCAGGGAGAAAAAATCAGTATGCTACGATTTGCTGACGACATTGTCTTATTAGCAGAGAGGGCTGAGGATATTGAGAAGTTATTGAATGGCATGAACAAAATACTGAAGGAAGATTTTGGACTGAATATAAATCAAAGTAAAACAAAAGTGATGAAATGTAGCAGAAATGACACCAATACTAGCAGATTAAATATAAAAATAGGATCTGATGCAATAGGAGAAGTGAGCGAGTTCTGTTACTTGAGAAGCAAAATTACAACCGATGGCCGAAGCAGGAATGATGTTAAAAGCAGAATAGCACAAGCAAAAAGATCCATGAAAAAGAGAAACCTTTTGGTTTCAAATATTGATCTAGGAATTAGAAGAACTTTTTCAAACTCTATGTGTGGAGCACAGCACTTTACGGTAGCGAAACATGGACTTTAGGAATACCGGAAAGAAAGAAACTTGAAGCATTTGAAATGTGGTGCTACAGAAGAATGCTGAAAATTAGGTGGACAGACAAATAAGAAATGAACGAGTTTTAGAAATGATTGGTGACAAAAGAAGTTTATGGAAGAAGCTTACAGGAAGAAGAGACAGGCTCGTAGGTCATATTTTGAGACATGCTGGATTGGTTAATTTGTTAGTGGAGGGAACAGTTGAAGGTAAGAATTGCAGAGGTAGACAGAGATTAGAATATACAGGATGCGTCACCAAAATCCGGACAAATCGAAGAGTTTTTTTGAAACAATTTTTTTTCACAAAATATTAAAATAACAAAAAAATACTTTTGCATGGTTTATCAGGGACCTCTATAGAAAATAATTGTTCAATATATCCCCCTTTAGCTTCAATAACTGCCTCCAGTCTCGGCCTGAAGCGGTCGCATGCTCGACGTAATGCAGCCGAGTCCATGGCGGCGAATGCTGCTTCAATGGCGGATCTCAATGATGCGACGTTTGGATGCCGAGACTTGTTGGACATCCTTTCAACTACGCTCCAAACGTAGTAATCCAGAGGATTTAAATCGGGACTGTTTGGAGGCCAAAATTCCTTTGACCAAAACATGTCCAAATTATCGGACATCCAGTTTTGAACCAAATGGCTCGTGTGGGCTGGTGCACCGTCTTGCTGGAAAACATACGGAGTTCCAGACGCCACTGCATCAATCCACGGCTTCACAACACTCGAAATAACGTTCAAATAAACTTCTTTTGTCACAGTTTCCTTGTTTTTAAAAAAATGTGGGGGCATGACATGACCCTCGCTCGACACAACACTTAGCACTGGCAGGAAATTTTGTTCTGGCAACAATAGGGATATCCTGTGGATCATGTGCAAGCCAACGGTCATTTCTTCGATTATTTTTAGCATCAACTGTAAAAATCTTTTCATCAGAAAAGAATCTGATACGCCCAGCGGCATCATTTTTCAGTGATGACAGAAGCAAATGGCAGCGGCTGACTCTCTTTGTCCTAGCAGTCTCGGAGAGCATTATCCTAACCTTCAGTGTGTAGGACTTGTATCTAAGGTCTTCTTCAGCAATTCGACGCATTGTTGGTTCGCTTACACCAATGATTTTTGCCAGAGATCGCAATGACTGCCTTGGATTCTCTGAAATCAGCTCTTGAGCCCTTTCGATGACTTCAGGTGTCCTCATTGTGCGGTCTTTCGAGTGACGCTTCCGTGCCGGTACTGTGGAACCTTCGTTTGACTGTTCGTTTGACTGTTCTAACGACGAATATTTTGCTACAACATCATAAACTGTCGATTTTGGGTACTTGAAAAAACCGAATTATTTCAACTGCTGAGCGCCCAGCACGAAGACCTTCGACAATCGCGGCTCTTTTATCATACTCCGCACTTCGCTTCAACATCATGGCCATTTTGAGGTTACCACTGTTTACTAGAAACGTTAGACACTGCAGAGCGCCAAACACGATCTCTGGCGGAAGAAAAATGTGGCGGGAAATTTAAATTTAAAATTGTCCGGATTTTGGTGACGCACCCTGTATGAAGCAGATAATTGAGGACGTGGATTGTAAGGGGTATGTAGAAATGAAGAGGTTAGCACAGGATAGGAAGGGATGGAGGATTGCATCAAACCAGTCTAAAGACTGACGACAGCAAAAAAAAAAAAAAAAAAAAACAGTGTAATAAATCTAACCCTATGAAAGATAAAACTGAAAACATGTTACAGAAATTAATAAAGTATCCAATTAAATTTTCATGAAGTTACATGTATACTAAACATTTTTATAAGAAATGGAAATATTCTACATAAATATTATCCCTACTAATGAAGAATTTAATGCAATATAGAAAAATTAATTAGATAACTAAATGTTCATGAAGCTGTATGAAAATAATGTATTTTAATACAAACAGGAAATATCCTACATAAATGCAACCAAGTTTTAAAATTGATATTAAGCAGAAACCTTGGTTAGGATTCTATCCAAAGTTTGTAACATAGTACTACTGTAACCCTTACTGTAATGTAATGCAACTAAGGAAAATGGAAGCGGCTTCTAGGCGATATAAATAAGAAAAGAAAGGGAAATTAACCCACCACATACCAAAGTGGACGGATGCGATGAGAGAACACTAATGCTGACAAACAACTACAAAATATTTCGGCATCTGCCTTGATCACAAATAGAAAAACGGGCCATTAGGCTCGGAACGTGTGTGAACAACGAACGTTACCCAATGACTAACCGTGTAGTGGTGGAGGGGAGGGGGGGGGGGGGAACGGCTAAGGAGTAGACTATCGATATCGGCATGCAATGTCTGAGATAATATATTTAATATATTGGCAGGCGATGGTAAAATGAGCAACTGTAGTAATGGTACGGTATAAACATGGCGGAAGGAATAAAAAAAAATAAAAAAAAATAAAAAAAATTGGAGGAAAAACAGGAGAAAGGTAGTGATGGGTTAATTGGATTTTAACGGTGGTTAAGTCCAGGTGGGTGTCTCGTATCCAGGATATTCTGGTACGCTAGTTCCCATCTCCGGAGTTCTGCTGCAGTGGTGCTGTCAGGGAAAACTCTGACTGCTCTCACAGTAAAACAGTCGTTGAGGTTGTTGGAATCATGGCTATTGGCATGTTCTGGTACTGGAAGGTACAGGTTGCGTACGTGTGAACTGTTTGTCTGTGGCCATTCATTCTAACAGAGAGTTGCTGTGTGGTGAGGCCTATGTAAGAACTGGTGCAATAGCGGCAAGTTAGTTGGTATATAAGATGAGTGGTTGAACAGGTGGCATGTCCAATAATGGGGAAAGTTTCTCCTGTGGTGGGATTGGAATATGTAGTGGTGGGTGGAAGCATACTGCAGATTTTACAGCGGGGTCTATTACAAGGATAAGATCCATATGGTGCTTTTGGAGAGTCTAACGGAGGGTATTTGTGGACTAAGATGTTCTTAAGATTGGGTGGTCGGCTAAAACATGCACGAGGGACATTGGGTAGAATTTTGGGTAGGAGAATACGCATTTCTGGAAATGAGCGAAGGAAGTCATACCCCTGTCGCAAGATATGGTTGATGGACTCAAGGCCAGGAGAGAACTGAGTGACAAAGGCAGGGCTATGGTTGGTTTTTGTAGGAGACAAGTGAGAGTGGTTACGTGGAGGTGGTTGATTGCGCAGGAGATCTGTTTATGTACAAGATCCCTGGGGTAACAACGGGAAATAAGGGCTTGGGATAGGTTTTGTGAGTATTGATGGAGAGAATGAGCGTCAGAGCAAATGCGACTTCCACGGATGGCAAGGCTGTATGGGAGGGAACGTTTGGTATGGAATGGATGGCAGCTGTCAAAGTGTAGATACTGCTGTAAATTAGTGAGTTTGATGTGGACTGCGGTATGTAGGACACCGTGCCTGAGCATGATGTCAACATCGAGGAATGTGATGTGTGAGCGGGAGTAAGTCCAGGTGAAATTGATGGAATTGTTGCTAAGCAATATGGAAACTAGAGCTATGAGAGAACTGTCCAAAAACCAGATCATCATCATCCTCCCTGCCGACAAAGGCTCTACCACAGTAGTGATGGACTGCAATGACTATGAGGCTGAGGCCCTAAGGCAACTGTCGGACACTAACACGGTTCTAGGGCAAAACCGCGACGGACAAAACCGCGACGGACAAAACAGCGAACGGACAAAACAGCGAACGGACAAAACCGCGAAAGGACAAAACCGCGAATACAGAAAAACCAGGAATACATAAAACCACAAGAGTTCATAGATTCTTAGCGTTACCCAGGGTGCACCACGAGGCGGTGATCTACGTAACACCCCATTATTTTTTTATTTAAAAAAAAATTAGTCAAAAGCATGAACATTATGGAAAATAAAAATACAATATAGATGGATTATACGAAATATACATCAATAAACCATTAATAAGTTAATATAAATTGTAAAAAAATACACAAGCACACTATCTAATAATCGAAATTATGAACTATACCAGAAAGAAATTTCTGTTCATCGCTACAATCGTATTCACTAACTAAATTGAAAATCGACTTGGTGACTCTCGCATATGTCATTTTCTGTATTTTTCTATCTCCCCTTCCATATTGCACCAATTTAACCTCCGTCAGATTTTGCTGCTTCTTGAAAGCTTCTATGAGTTTCCAAATTGTAGGATGGCTTGATCCAAGTAATAACCGAAAAGCATTGTGCCAACCTTCGACGGTGTTGTTCGTTTTCTCTAACGAATTTTTAACATTCTGGTTTTGGTTCCAAATTTCGATTGGAAATAGTGGTTCTCGTCGTCGATTTCCTCGAAGAATACGTCCAATCCATGTATCATCAACTACATAATAAAGTAACCCTAGCTGCGATCCACAAATCATTTAAAACTGCGTTAGGATAATATTTTGATGCATAAGAGATCAAACAGTGAGGGGATAACTCGTAGATTATAAATTACATATACACAAAATAAATTACAGTACCGTACTCCATAATAACGTAACCCTAGCTGCGATCCCCAAATCGTTTAAAAACTGCGTTAGGATAATATTTTTGAACATAAGAGATCTCGTAGATTATAAATTACATATACACAAAATAAATTACACAATGTTTTGGAGCATAAGAGATCAAACAGTGAGGGGATAACTCGTAGATTTGTCCGTTTCGCGGTTTTGCCCGTTTCGCTGTTTTGTCCGTTCGCGGTTTTGTCCGTTCGCGGTTCTGTCTGCGCGGTTTTGTCCTCGCGGTTTTGTCATTTCGCGGTTTTGTCCGGACACGCACTAACACCTACCTTCCACAAGCTACAGATCCCACTACCTCCATATGCCAGGAAATAAAAAATCTTCTTGACTTACAAGGCCCCCTGCAAGGCCTCTCTCCTCAGTCCATCTCCCTCCTGACTCCCCAGAATCCCTGCACTCCCACACTGTATCTTCTTCCTAAGATCCACAAGACTGGTAATCCTGGGCGACCTATAGTTGTGGCATATGGATCGCCCACTGAAAGGATTTCAGTTTTTGTGGATCAACATCTCCAACCTATTTCCAAAATCTTCCCTCCTACGTGAAAGACACTCCAAATTTCCTTGAACGCCTATCCACAATCCACACACCTCTACCTCCAGACTCCTTCCTGGTCTCAATTGATGTAACTTCCCTTTATACCAACATTCCACATAGTCAGGGCCTCAGTGCCCTAGAATACTACCTAGACCTATGACCACCACATAGCCTGCCTAGTACATACTTCATTTCAACCTTGGCCCATATAGTTCTCTCCAAAAATTTCTTTACCTTTAATTCTGTAGTATATCACCAAATCCGCAGTACCGCCATGGGCACCCGCATGGCCCCATCCTATGCCAACTTATTCCTTGGTCGTCAGGAGGAACGTTTCCTGAACAACACTCCCTTTAAACCCACTGTGTGGTTCAGATACATAGATGACATATTTATGATCTGGACCCACGGCGAAAACCACCTCCTTGAATTCCTCCACTCCCTTAACAATAGCAACAATTCCATCAATTTCACCTGGACTTACTCCCGCTCACACATCACATTCCTCTATGTTGACATCATGCTCAGGCACGGTGTCCTACATACTGCAGTCCACATCGAACCCACTAATTTACAGCAGTATCTACACTTTGACAGCTGCCATCCATTCCATACCAAACGTTCCCTCCCATACAGCCTTGCCATCCGTGGAAGTCGCATTTGCTCTGATGCTTATTCTCTCCATCAATACTCACAAAACCTATCCCAAGCCCTTATTTCCCGTTGTTACCCCAGGGATCTTGTACATAAACAGATCTCCTGCGCAATCAACCACCTCCACGTAACCACTCTCACTTGTCTCCTACAAAAACCAACCATAGCACTGCCTTTGTCACTCAGTTCTCTCCTGGCCTTTCCCCATTATTGGACATGCCACCTGTTCAACCACTCATCTTATATACCAACTAACTTGCCGCTATTGCACCAGTTCTTACATAGGCCTCACCACACAGCAACTCTCTGTTAGAATGAATGGCCACAGACAAACAGTTCACACACGCAACCTGTACCTTCCAGTACCAGAACATGCCAATAGCCATGATTCCAACAACCTCAACGACTGTTTTACTGTGAGAGCAGTCAGTGTTTTCCCTGACAGCACCACTGCAGCAGAACTCCGGAGATGGGAACTAGCGTACCAGAATATCCTGGATACGAGACAGCCACCTGGACTTAACCACCGTTAAAATCCAATTAACCCATCACTACCTTTCTCCTTTTTTTTCCGCCATTTTTTTTTTTTTCTTCCGACATGTTTATACCGTACCATTACTACAGTTGCTCATTTTACCATCGCCTGCCAATATATTAAATATATTATCTCAGACATTGCATACCGATATCAATAGTCTACTCCTTAGCCGTCCCCCCCCCTCCCCTCCACCACTACACGGTTAGTCATTGGTTAACGTTCGTTGTTCACACACGTTCCGAGCCTAATGGCCCGTTTTTCTATTTGTGATCAAGGCAGATGCCGAAATATTGTGTAGTTGTTTGTCAGCATTAGTGTTCTCTCATCGCATCCGTCCACTTTGGTATGTGGTGGGTTAATTTCCCTTTCTTTTCTTATTTACTGTAATGTAAGTAACAATTTGTTGAAATTAATCATTGATGTAGTGATTTATGTTTCCTATGTATATTTCAGAAAAGTGAATAAATAAATAAATGAATTTACAAAGGCAAAAATAATGTTAACAAGATCCAAAGAATAGTGTGTTTATTTGAAATGTAGTGTGGTCTTTGGTGGGTATCTTGAATGCAACATATTGTTGTTGTTCTTGGAGTTATAGGGCATGTCAACGACTTGGTTATTAGCGCCCTGACTAGACCCTGTAACGATACAATCGATAGATCGAGATATCGATCGATGCGGCAGAGCGGAGGATGGGAGTGGAAGAGAGGATGGCGCGAGATTATATTGAGGTGTAAGCACGCGGACTAATAACTGGATGTTCGATGAACTAATAAACTGTAAGTCAGCTACAGAAACTTTATTAAGAGTGACTACAGACTTAATGGCAGTGATCAATTTCAGTGTAAAGTGGTAATAAGGAGGAACTGTGGAAAGTGAAATGTGTTGTAGTTGCATGTGTGGTAGCTGTGGCGATCATTAATGTCTTGTTCATTGCTTAAACGAGTCTGACAATCTTCAGATTCACGAAGTCCAATGAGTATTATACATTTGGTGGTTTCCAAGGTGATTTGTAGTAGTTTTGTGAACTGTTACAGAATAAATGAGTGTTAACTACATTCCGGAGTGATATTTCAGTTGCATGCTCATAGCTCTGTTGAATAACTTTATTTCGGGTAATTGCCCGTGGCGACTGTGGTCAATATCGAACCTGCAGTATATCTACAGCTACTCAAAACTGAATATAACTGTTTGTTTAGTAAATCAATCTGAACAGACTTATTAATATATTTATCGATAGATATGCTTACAGCCATAAAGGCGTTACATGGCATAAGGCTTTACAATGACAACCTTAGGTACCGTCTGCATGGCCGACTGTAAAGTGGTTGGCCAAACAGACAGCAGAATAAACGCTAAAATACTAATAAAAATGCCGTCTACATGAGTGACTGTAAAGGGGTCGGCCATACAGACAGTAAAATAAACTAAAATACTAAAACAATGACTGTAAAAAGGCCATAAAAAAAACGAGCACATACACTGCTTGGATTGCTGTAGAAAGGCAAAACCAAATAAACAATATTAAAATACAAACTAGTTACATACTAGTAGGCTGGTTATAAAGGGACTAGCCAGCTATACCGTGTAAAACTCAACCTAAGAAACTTAAAAACTTAAAGGATAAAAATGGTACATGTTGTAAAAAGACTACCAACCCATTCTAAAACCTAGGTCGATCTGCCCTAATTTTTTGGGACAAGACTGGCCAGACTACAGAATTTTAAAACCTTCAACACATTGTCATAGCTTAAAATAAGGGACAGATTGTTAGCAAGGCCAATGTTTGCCATTAAAACATAAAATAACACACATTTGGTTAAAATGTAGCACACCCTCAAAGATACACCACAAGCATCATATCTGGTGGGTCCTCTCGGCGGAGAAATCTGTGTGTCAGAGCACAGTGTCGTATGCGGAGGCGAGTAAGAACTTCATCCCTCCTCACCTGCTGGAAGGAGCTGCTCCAAGGCTAAACGGTTGGTTTGACCAGCTGTGTCTTATAATGCTCTACCTCCAGCCACTGCCTCTGCCAAACGTCAAAAACAATCCCTTTCATTGCCGAGGCGAGTTCTGACTTTGGTACCAGAGCAAAGTCAGTTCTGACCTTGTTACAGGCTAAATTGGAAGCTTCATCAGCTACCTCATTCTCCCCGATTCCCACATGGCCCAGTACTCAGCAGAATATAACCTCCTTTCCAAAACATTGGAGGGAAAGGAGGGCGTTATGGATGTCCTGGACTAGATGGTCTGCTGGGCACATGTTTACTAAGGCTTGAATACAGCTGACGGAATCACAGCATATGATTTACTTCATATTGCGGCTTACCTTCATATGCTGGAGTGACTTTAGCAGAGCCACTTTACAGTGTAAATACTGCACCCACTATACAACTTGTATGTGTAAGTCGCTCGGGGCAGCCAACTGCTTTATCCTCCTTAGACCTATCCATGAATACCAGGGTAAAAGTGTGATGCTGATTTAAAGTATCTCTAAAAACATTAATAAAAACACTGTAAGCAGTAAACAGTTTGTTATACCAAGACAGTTCTAAAATTGTTCTGGGCTTCTTTAAAAGCCAGGGAGGAGATGTACTTCAACCCTGGTGATAAAATGAGGGCAGCTCAAAACCACATTCTTCTAAAATAGCCCTTGTATGGTAACTGAACGGTTATATGGTGGTTGGTGTAGTGCCGTTCAAAGTTAGGATGGACCACTACACCCTACACGGGACTACTAGGAGTAGCAGCAGCTCGCCACACTCAGCACATATGCTGGGTATCGGGCTGGTGCAGTAGGCATCCATGGCGAGCACAATTCCTGCATGGTGGACACTATCCACCATCCGGAGATAGCTGTCCCGTGCCGAACCATATACAACATACCCATATTCCAACCGCGACCGTACGAAGCCTCTATAAAATTGTAGCAGGCAGGAGCAATCAGTGTCCCATGACCTGCTACACAGCTATTTAAAAAAATTTAAAGCTTTTGAGGTTCTGGCTTTCACATCTTTAAGACGTAGCAGCCAATTTAGCCTACTGTCTAATATGAGGCCCAGAAACCGGACAGATTCTATAAAAGTTAAAATGGTGTTCCTCAAGGTAAGTTGGGGCTCTAGTAAAGGCCTTCTACTACGAGTAAAATGTACACACCGGGTTTTCTCGGCAGAGAAATTAAAACCGGTGTGCACTGACCATTCATCCAACCAGTTCAGCGCGAGTTGCAGCTGCTACTCAGTGCTTCTCAGGTTGGAGGATGTACAAAAAATTAAAAAATCATCCACATACAAGGAGTACCATATGAGACTCCTTATTATGGCTGAAATGGGTGAAAAGGGTCACACTTAAAACTGACCTTTGAGGAACACCATTTTCCTGAATAAAAAGATCGGACACTTCACTACCAACTCGGTACCGGAATCAATGAGCCAATAAAAACTGTTTTAAAAAACGGGGGAGATTTACCCGAAATCCGCATTCGTGTAACTGCTTTACAAAAACATGCTGCCAGGTAGTATCATACGCCTTTTCAATGTCGAAAAATATACCCAGCAGTATCGGGTTGTCCAAGGTGGAACAGAATTTCCTTAATCCACACTGAAAGCGGCTCAGAAGGTTTCGGGATTCTATACACAAGACAAGGCAGCGATATACCATACTCTCCAGTGTCTTCCCCACTCAACTTGTCAGGGCGATACTATGATAACTACCTGGCAACAACTTATCCTATCCAGGTTTTAAAATAGGGATCAAGGTTGCTTCATTCATGAGTCAGGGAAGTGTCTTCCAGTCCAGATATAGTTAAAAATATCTAGAAGGTACTCTTTAGTATCTTTACTAAGATGCCTCAGCATCTGGTACTGGATCATATCAGGCCCTGGAGTGGTGTCATTGGCGCTGTTTAAAGCCAACTTCAGCTCCCAGGGCGAAAACAAGCTATTATAAGCGTCTATATCCGATGAATCGAAGCAGAGCACACGCCTTTCAGCAGTAATTCTTTGTTGCTGGGCCTGAAGGTCCAAATTAGCAGATGAAGTGATGGAAGCAAAATTCTCTTCCATCAGCTGCACTATGCTTCGTTCGTCAGTAACTACACGTCCCTGATCCAGTAACCCAGATACTGGTGGGCGGGAGTACCTTCCAGATATTCGGCGCATAGACTCCCATACTTTTGATGAACTTTTTGAACGATTAATGGTGCTCACAAAGTTCTGCCTTGACCTTTTCTTGTTCTCCTTAATAACCCAACTTGCCTTAGCTTTGGCAATACAGAACGCTGCCAGGTTGTCAGATGTTGGGAACAACCTAAAATGATTCACCACGAATGGCAGAAGAGCTGCCAATCTACATTACTGACATTCTATATGCGTCGGGTGTTCCCTCCTCTAACCTCAACGCCCACATGCATCAATTTGGGGAAGAGGTCGCTTCCATGGAGGTCGTGATCCACCTCCCACTGCACGGAGTCCTCAACTGAAGGAGAGCACATTGCAAGGCCAATGGCAGAGAACAAACCGGAAGCAGTGATGTGAAGTAGGTCATTTGCCATGTATTCAGCATACAAACGTGCTCCTGCTCCATTAATCTACCAACTACTTTGCCTCTGGACAATCGTCGTTCAAATCCCACAACGCACTATGTGCGTTGAAGTCTCCTAGGAGCAGGAATGGCCGTGTGAGCTGCCGCAATTAGTCGAAAAGATTATTCGGTGGCAGATAAATGGAGCATACGGTCAGTTTAATGGGACCGTGTATTCTCATTGCCACTGCTTGTAGTTTAGATGTGAGAGCGATAGGTTTGGAGTGGACAGTGTTTCGAACAAACACAGCCACTCCCCCCCCCCCCCCCTCGCTCGTTCACCCTCGGTATATTTCTTTCTGTATTTGTCATAACCTCTTAGCACAGGATCGTGTGTTGGCATAAAATGTGTCTCCTGTAAACAGAGACACAATGGATTAGACCGTGCTAAGAGTTAGACTTCCTCTTTGTGAACCTGAAAACCGTTGATGTTCCACTGAAGTATGGGAGCCATCCTACCTTCTTAACTTCACCCGTCCCAGTTCGGGTGGGTCCTCCGTTGGTGACCAGGTTCGTCCACCAGCATTCCTTCATCTTCAGAGTCCGAAGACGATCTGGTTGTTAACAGACCTCCGAATCTTGTGGACGTTTCTTCCACCGAGGCATTCACCCCTTCCTTTCCCCGCCAGTTAGGGATCTGGGAAGAGAAGCAGAAGGGGACTTTACGAACGCAGTTGTGTCTGTATGCTTAAATTTCAGACCCCGAACTTTCAGCACTGTTTGCCATACACTACTAGCTGATGACGTTGCCAGTACTAGTTCTGTTCTAGATGCTGCTTCTGCTGTAGCAGAGGGAACTATTGTAGCAGATGGCTGTGCTTCTGCTGGTGAAACTGCAGAACCAGCTGCCTTAGTGGTCGAGGTTGCAGACATGTTGCTACCGATGTCCGCGGTCCTTGGTGTTAAGACCTTGACGGGTGTGGCATCACAACATGCACTGACAAGAGCACATTGGACTTGTGCCCATGTCCGCAACACTGTTTCCTGATGGGAGCTGACAACGTCTTCACGAAACTGGTTGCGAAGACGGGTGGTGCGAGAGCCTTATAGCACTTTTTTGCTTCACCATATGATAATCACTCTTTCGTTTCCAGCTCCTGTATCTTCTTTTCTTCCAGATACACTCGACACTCCCTGCTCCAGGCTGGGTGTGACCCAGAGCAGTTTACACACACCTGTGGGAGGGTCCAAACGTCACCCGGCTCATGTGCCGCTTTCCCACATGTGGCGTTGCCTTTACAGTTTGTCATCATAGGTCCAAACCACTGGACTTAAAACAGCGCATGGGGTCCAGGACACATGGACGAACATTGGGTTTCAAATATACAGCTTTGATGGCTTTGGGCAACATTGGAGTGTCGAACGTCAGGACGAAGGTGGCTGTCTTCTCAAGAGGTGACCAATCCTTTACTCGAATTTATGGAGTTCACACTTTTTACTGTGAACTCCCCGAGCTTCTCAGACATAAGGAGGAGGACAGCCTGCTTATGGATGGATGTTTCAAAAAGCGAGTCCCATTCCTCAGCTTCTTGACTGATTTAAGAGTCCCAGCAATACCCTCTAACCATTTCTGTGTGTAGAAGGGGGACACTTCTCGAAGGATCCCTCCTTGCTTGCCATAATAACAAAGGAATTATCAATAAGATAATCCTTCCTGTTACTTGAATCCAACATCTCAAGCGGAGGGATTTCCACCCTCACCCACTTACCACTTCTTTGGGGGTTAGAGTTTGAGTTCCCCTGCAGTGTGCCCAAGCTGCAGTTATTTTGTCTCACGAGTTAGGAGGAACTGCATGTTGAGTGACGTGGAGCCCCCACATCACGCCACCAAGCCCAATACAACAGAGGTGCGGCAGGTTGTACGCTAGTGGGTGATTTGCTCACCACCCATCCACCTCCTTGGCACGTTACTCACTTTTTATAGAAGTTTGTACTGTCCTCACAATACGGGCGATTAAGCCAAGATCCCTGTTCTCCTAGGCACACAATGTTCCATCACCACCACCCTATGGTGGTTGTTGAAGCATGGTAGGATTTTACGGTGTGAGAAACTTGCAGCACTCACAAGTTTCCAGCTCGGGCACTGCGGGTTCGCCAAACTCATACCTGGCACTTGTGTATCAGGCCCCTACGAAGTAATGCAGTGTGGTCTGTGATGCTTACCTGTTCAGGTTACAAACAGATTATAATTTCTGGTCACACAGAGTGATAAGATATACCGTAGATTTTATGTTAAACCACGGTTTTTCAAAATATAAAAACCCCTCCCAAATCAGTTTTGTAGTTTTGGTGTGACATGATAACAACTGAAGAATTAATAACTTAAGATTTGATGATGACATTACAATCATGGATAACAACACTGATGAACTCCAAACTCTGATTACCAATTTTTCCTCCAAATGTAAATCAATTGGCCTAAGCATGTGTCAAAACCAACAATACGCAATAGACAAATAACATATCTTTAAAAAAATATCAGTGAGTTTATCTATCAAGACCATCTATTAAATAAGAGAGGAGATGGAAAATTGAAAATCTTATGTCACATCAAGCTGGGATGGCAAGCTTTTTTTAAACATTCTATAGTCCTGAAAATAAGATAGGATAGGGAAAATAAACAATTACCCGTCACTTACCACAGATGAAGGCAGGAGGGCGAGACACGTAAAAACACAGAAACACATGAATTGCACAATATTTCGACCTTAGTCTTACTCATGTGGGAGGCGAGACATATGGCAGGGGGAAAGATGTGGTCACATCCCAACCCGCCACATGAATTATTTTTTTTATCGGCATTTCAGTAAACACACTTTTTCCACCGTTTTCATTGTCGGTGTAGTGACCTAGCACTACATTTCTTATTCTTTACTGGTTTTATAATTTTTCTTATAATAATTATTATTATTGTTTTTTTTTCCCCTCGATGTTTGGCACCGCTTAAATAATAAAATTAATTTTTCTGTTGTGCCTGTGGCCGCTTAAATTGAAATTTCCAAATATTCCCCCCTCCCCCATTTTTATATTTATTTTTATTTATTTATTTATCACCCTCTTTTTGTGGCTCTCTGACCTACTGACCATTATCTTCCTAACTGGTCGTGTGCTGTTGTTCTTTCCATAAACTTCTCTAAAATCATGTCTCCAATTTACCATTACTTGAAACAATTCCGTTTCCATGCCATCCACCTCACTAGACTCCACTCCCATATACTTTTCCTTCAATCATGCCTCTCTTTCAACGTACCCCCCAATGGCCTGACAATAAAACTACCAGTCTCCGGTTGCCACCCACAACTCCACCAAACTCTCCATGCTTTTCGTTTCACACAATCGCTTACTCTCACCCATATTGTTCTCCAGCAATATCTACTAAAAGCCCAGCAACATTCGATTCAACTTTCGTCTTTCCACAAGATTCTTTGTCTAATGCATCCCTTCCCAACTCAACATCTTAAACAAATTCTCACAGAGTGCAGACAGTTGCAACAGAAATCTGCACAAAAACATCTGCTAAAGCTATCAAATCTATTGAAAAGCTACCTTGTTTTAGGCCTATCTCTTCCTTACCAACACTCTTCACATAGGCAGCAAAAACCACCTCCTCCCCTGGTTGCCAAAGTCCCATGTCTTGCCCACATTTTTAATATGCCATACCCACCTCCATTACCACCCATCCCTCGAGCCACTGCCCGACCTGTAGACACACCTCAACGGTCAGTGGTCAACCTCTCATCCACGTCCTTGTCTGAACCAAAAAATAAAAATAAAAAATATTAAAAAAAAAAAAAAGATTCATGTGGCGGGTTGGGATGTGACCACATCTTTCCCCCTGCCATATGTCTCGCCTCCCACATGAGTAAGACTAAGGTCGAAATATTGTGCAATTCGTGTGTTTCTGTGTTTTTACGTGTCTCGCCCTCCTGCCTTCATCTGTGGTAAGTGACGGGTAACTGTTTATTTTCCCTATCCTATCTTATTTTCAGTGCCTCGCGGCAGTTTCTTAGTTTCCTTTATCCAACATTCTATAGTCCTTAAATCAAACATGTCAGAAGAAAGCTTTTTGTGACCAGCACATTCTTCCTGCGCTAAATAGTAACTTTTAGAACTGGACACTGTTAATTTAGAAAGGCGAACTCAAAAAAGTACAAAGAGCTATGGAAAGGTCAATGTTAGGTTTCACTAGATAAGACGAAACAAGAGCAAAGCAGTTACAAAGGTGACAGACTCCTAGGAGAAGGCATCCACCTTTAAGTGGAAGTGGGCAGGAAATATTGCTAGCAAAGAGATAACAGATGGACAAAAAATGGTGGTGTAATGAACTTTAAGAGCTCGTCTGAGGCCACGAGGAAGACCACCCGACTGATAGGAGAAAGATATACACAGGGTCACTAGAGTCAGCTGGCAGACAATAGCCCAAGTCAAGATTAAAAGGTATTTGCATGTTAACTTATGACATCATTATTTGTAATTTTTTTTTTTTTTTTTTTTTTTTTTTTTTTTTTTTTTTTTTTTTTTTTTTTTTTTTTAATGAGAAGAGTGCAAAGACAAAAATTCTAAGATCACAATTTAAAAAAAAAAAAAAAAAAAAAGTCTGAAATGTTATATTAGTTCCTCTGTGAACAGCTCCACAACAGGATTTGTTTCTCTCACATGTATTGGTGTATTATCTAAGGTTTTTTTTTTTCAATCTTATTATTTGTGTAGGTAAGCTAAGAGCACGCCTATCAACAAATGAGGTGTTCCAAACACTGCATAGTACAAAGTACAAAGGATAGATCATCAGTAATGATGTGAATTCCATGTCGGGAAGCCTGTAAATTGTAAAGGACACTATGTGACAAGACAAACATAGAAAAGTTTTTTAAACTGAATTTTTTTTGACAGCTTAATGTCTGACCTCTCAAAAGCATCTGTTTTTATGCAGAAAGGTTTCCCAAGTCACAAAGCCAAATGCATTTTTTATAAGAAAATAATGTCTTTCCCTGGTATGATGATAACCTAGATGAAAATCCTATTAACAATATTTAAGGAAAAAACTTAAGAAAACAGTTACAGGAAGTATGAGCTCAATTTTGTCAAATATGGCAAAATCATAGAAGACGTCATGAAAACCTCTTATGAATATTAAGAAAAATGACATGAAACTGATTATAAAGAAAATCATACTAAATATTAGGAATTTCACACAGTGAACTCATGAAAGGATTTGTTGAATAGCATGAATAATTAAAATTACATTTTTGATACAAATAACTTGCTCACTTCTGTATACTTGTATATTGTAATAATTTTTATGTCTTCTAATACATTCTGATGCCATCCTGCTTTCTTGATAAAACTTTTTTTTTTTTTTTTTTTAAATTGAGGTCATTAGAGCTGGGACAGGGCAGTAGAAAGAAAAGTTAACTACTAGGCCAAGGTCTTTTAAAGGAATCACCCTGTCATTCACCTGCAGTATATCCGGGAAACCATTGAAAACTAAAAACCTTGTTGGCTGGACTGGGTGGTTGTTGTTGTTGTTGCTTTAGGGCGCGTCGACAGCGGGATCATTAGCGCCCTAACAAAAACCAGGCGTGACAACGTGGCAAAATTGCCGTCTGTGTGGCCGACTGTAAAGGGGTCGGCCACAGAGACAGCACAATAAAACACTAACATACTAACTAAAAAAACCGTCTACGTGGCCGACTGTAAAGAGCTCGGCCACACAGACGGCAACATAAAATATAAAACTGAGACTAGAATATAAAATATAAAATTACATACAATAACTGGTTGGCTGTAGAAAGGCCAAGCAGTTTAAAAAAAAAAAAGGGTTAACTGGCTGGCTGTAAAAGGGCCAGCCATATAAGCAGTGTCACAAATAAAATCAGTACTTAGATTGGTGGTTGTAAACGACCACCAATCCAATCTAAAAACCTAGGCCGATCTGCCCAAAATTTTTGGGACAAGACCGGCCAAGCTGCAAAACTTTAAAACCTTAGCCACGTTGTCACGGTCATTGTTTAAAATAAGGGACAGATCGTTGGCTAAGCCGACGTCTGCCCTTAAGTCTAAAAACAATACACATTCGGTTAAAATGTGGCGTACCGTCAAAGGTACGCCACAAGCATCACACTCCGGAGGGTCCTCTCGGCGGAGAAGGAAACCATGTGTCAGAGGACAGTGCCCTATTCGGAGGCGAGTAAGGAGAACCTCATCCCTCCTCGCCCGCTGGAAGGAGCTGCTCCACGGCTGAACGGTCGGTTTGACCAGCCGGAGCTTGTTATGCTCAACTTCCAGCCACTGCCTCTGCCAAACATCAAAAACAAATCTCTTTGCCGCCGAGGCAAGGTCTGACTTTGGGACCGGTTCAAAGTCGGTTCTGACCTTGTCGCAGGCTAACTTGGCAGCTACATCAGCTGTCTCGTTCCCCCTGATTCCCACATGGCCCAGTAAGCAGCAGAATAATACCTCCTTTCCACGAGATTGAAGGGAAAGGAGGGCGTCCTGGATGTCCTGGACTAGACGATTTGCTGGATACATATTTCCTATGGCCTGAACACAGCTCAGGGAATCACAGCATATAATGAAACACTTTTCGCGATTTACTTTCATATGCTGGAGCGACTTTAGCACCGCGTAGCACTCGGCAGTAAAAACGCTGCACCTGCCGTCAAGTTTATATGTGTAAATCGCTCGAGGGAACATGACGGAGCAGCAAACTCCGTTAGCCTGCTTAGACCCATCCGTATACACCGGGGTAAAAGTGTGGTGCTCATTTTGAACGTCTCTAAAAACATTATTAAAAACACTGTCAGCGGTACAAACTTTGTTGTACTGAGACAGGTCTAAAATTATTCTGGGCCACTCTAAAAGCCAGGGAGGAAATTTACTCCAACCCTGGTGATAAAAAGAGGGAAGCTCTAATCCGTATTGTTCTAAAATAGCCTTTGTACGGTAGCTGAACGGTTTAGTGGCTCTATACCGGTTGGTATAGAGACGCTCGTAGTTGGGATGGAGCACTATGTCGTGCACGGGGCTGCCAGGTGTTATGGCAACGTGCAGGTAGTGTCGCACCATGAGGAGTTGCCGCCGGATGGTAAGCGGCGGCTCGCCCGAGTCAGCACAAATGCTGACAATAGGACTAGTGCGATATGCACACGTGGTGAGCTGAATTCCAGCATGGTGGACACTATCCAATATACGGAGATAGCTGTCCCGTGCCGAACCATAAACAATATAACCGTATTCCAGCTGCGACCGTACAAAGGCTCTGTAAAACTGTAGCAGGCAGGAGCGATCAGCGCCCCATGACCTGCCACACAGACATTTTAAAACATTTAGAGCTTTTGAGGCTCTCGCTTTCACATCTTTGAGATGTGGTAGCCAGGTTAATCTGTTGTCTAAAATGAGGCCCAGAAACCGAACTGTTTCAGTAAAACTTAAAACGGTGTTCTTCAGGGTAAGGTGAGGCTCTGGTAAAAGACTTCTGCTGCGAGTAAAAAGTACACACCGGGTTTTCTCAGCGGAGAAACGAAAACCGGTGTGCACTGACCATTCGTCCAGCCTGTTCAACGCGAGCTGCAACTGCCGCTCAGCGCTTCTCAGGCTGGACGATACAATAAAAATTAAGAAGTCATCCACATATAAGGAGTACCGTAGGGGACTCCTTATAATGGCTGCTATGCTATTAATAGCAATGGCAAAAAGTGTAACGCTTAAAACTGACCCCTGAGGGACACCGTTTTCCTGAATAAAAAGATCAGACACTTCACTACCGACTCGGTACCGGAAGCAACGACCAGATAAAAATTATTTTAAAAAACGGGTTAGGTTTCCCCTAAAACCACATTCATGTAACTGTTTTAAAATCAAATGCCGCCAGGTAGTATCGTAGGCCTTTTTAAGGTAAAAAAAAACACCCACAAGGTGTTGGCTGCGGATGAACGCATCTTGTATTGCCGCCTCCAGAAGGATCAGGTTGTCCAAGGTGGAACGGAACTTCCTGAATCCACACTGAAAGCGGCTCAGCAGATTTCGGGATTCAAGACACCTGACGAGGCGGCGATAGACCATCCACTCCAGTGTCTTACCCACGCAGCTTGTAAGGGCGATGCTACGATAGCTACCTGGCAGCAATTTGTCCTTACCAGGCTTTAAAATAGGGATAAGCGTTGCTTCTTTCCACGAGTCGGGGAAGTGTCCTCCGGTCCATATCTGATTAAAAATATCTAAAAGGTACTCCTTAGCATCTTTACTAAGATGCCTCAGCATCTGGTACTGGATCAAATCAGGCCCTGGAGCAGTGTCATTTGCGCTGTTCAGCACTGACTCCAGCTCCCAAGATGTAAATGGGCAGTTGTAGGCCTCTGTATTCGACGAATCGAAGCACAGCGGGTGCCTCTCGACAGCGACCCGTCGTCGCTGAAACCGAGGGTCAAAGTTAGCAGACTATGTGATGGCGGCGAAATTCTCCGCCATCAGCTGCGCTATGCTTCGTTCGTCGGTAATTATATGTCCGTGATCCAGTAACCCAGATACTGGTGGGCGGGAGTACCTTCCAGATATACGGTGGATAGACTCCCATACTTTCGACGAAGGTGTGGAATGATTTATAGTGCTCACAAAGTTCTGCCATGACCTCTTCTTGCTCTCCTTAATAACTCGACGCACCTTAGCTCTGGCAATACGGAACGCTGCTAGGTTGTCAGATGTCGGGCACAACCTAAAACGACGCAACGCCCGTCGGTGACCCTGGATGGCGGAACGACATTCATCGTTCCACCAGGGGACGGGCGTCCTTCGCAGCGTTCCGGAGCTCTTCGGCATGGAAACGTCAGCTGCACGGTGAATCACTTCTGTGAAGTGATTCACCTTCTCCTGTATAGTCTCACAGGGCTCTAGTAATACGGATCGGCAGAAGAGCTGCCAATCTGCATTACTGCCGTTCCATTTGCGTCGGTTATTGCCTCCACCTCGCTCACACTCGACGTGCATCCAAATAGGGAAGTGGTCGCTACCATGTAGGTCGCGATCCACGTCCCACTGCACGGAGTCCGCTATTGAGGGGGAACACAAGGAAAGGTCAATGGCAGAAGACGTACCGGTAGCAGTGGTGAAATGAGTAATTTGCCCTGTATTCAGGATACAAATTTCCTCCTGCTCTATCAATCTACCAACCACTCGGCCCCGGGGGCAATCGGTGGCGGAACCCCACAACGCACTGTGGGCGTTGAAATCTCCCAAAAGGAGAAAGGGCCAAGTGAGTTGTCGTACGATGCCAACCAGGTCGTCGTAACCGACTGACACACTGGGTGGCAGGTAGACAGAGCATACGGTCAGTTGGATTGGACCGTGTATTTTCACCGCAACTGCTTGTAGATCAGAGGTGAGAGCAATAGTTTCGGAGTGGACAGTGTTTCGAACAAACACAGCCACTCCACCCTTCGCTCGATCACCCTCGGTATCGTCCTTTCTATAGATGTCATACCCTCTTAGCACAGGTTGGTGAAATGGTCTAAAATGTGTCTCCTGAAGACAGAGACACAATGGATTAGACCGTGCTAAGAGGTGGACTTCCTCTTTGTGAGCCTGAAAGCAGTTTACATTCCACGGAAGTATGGGAGCCATTCTACCTATTTAAAACCACCCCCCCCCCCCCGGATCGGGTGGGTCTTCCTTTGCTGACTGCTGAGGAACGGAACAAGGTTCATCAACCAGCATGATATCGTCTTCGGTGTCCGAAGACGATTTTCGTTGTGAGGCCTGGGAGTCTTGCGGACTTTTCTTCCGCCGAGGCCTGTTCCCCTTCTCCTTTCCAGACGGGGATCTGGGAGGAGAAGTCGGAGGGCATTTCACAAACATAGTGGGGTCCGTGAGCTTAAATTTCGGACCCCTAATCTTCTGCACTGTTTGCCATCCGCTACCGGCAGATGGCGTTGCCGTTACCAATTCTCTTGTTTCAGGGGCCGCTTCTGCTGTTACAGAGGGACCCACTGCTGTAGCGGATGGCAGTGTCTTTGTTGGTGGACATGCTGAACCTGCTGTCGATGTGGTCGATATTGTCAGAGTATGGCTACCGACGTGTGAGGTCCTAGGTGTAATGACTTTGATGGGTGTGGCACCACATCTGCACTGACATGAGCACATTGGACTTGTGCCCATGTCCGCAACGGACGTCTGGGTAGCAATACTTTCTTTCCTGACGGGAGTTGATTATGTCTTCGTGAAGCTGGTAGCGAAGACTGGTGGAGCCAGAGCCTTATATTTCTTTTTGGCTTCGCCATAAGAAATCCGCTCTTTCGTTTTCAACTCCTGTATCTTTTTTTCTTCCAGATACAATCGACACTCTCTGCTCCAGGCTGGATATGCCCCGGAGCAGTTCACACACACCTGTGGGAGCGTGCAGCTAGTGCCTGGCTCATGAGCCGCCTTTCCGCACTTCCCACAGGTGGGGTTGCCCTTGCAGGTCGCCGTCGTATGACCAAACCGCTGGCACTTAAAGCAGAGCATTGGGTCCGGTACATACGGGCGAATATTCAAGTTCAAATATCCTGCCTTGATATTTTTGGGCAACGTCGGAGTGTCGAACGTCAGGACGAAGGTGGCTGTCTTCTCCAGATTGCCGTTAACCCTTCGTTTAATCTGACGAACCTCGACCACGTGTTCTGTTGACCACTCCTTAAGGAGTTCCTCGGTCTCTAAATCCATAAGGTCCCTGCTGGTGATGACACCTTTACTTGAATTTAGAGTTTTATGGAGTTCGCACTTCACTGCGAACTCCCCGAGCTTCTCACACTTAAGGAGTTGGACAGCCTGCTTGTGGGTGGATGTTTCCAGAAGCAGTGTCCCATTCCTCAGGCTTTTTTACAGATTTGAGGGTACCCGCAATACCCTCTAAACGTTTCTGAACATAGAATGGAGAGACCTTCTCAAAAGATTCCTCCACCCTTGTCATAATTACAAAGGCATTCTCTATGAAAAAACCCTGTCCGTTACTATTATTTACATCCGGGGGAGGGCTTTCAACTCTCGCCCGTTTGTAAGAACTGGGTGTGTTTTTATTTACCTGCGACACACTCGGGCCGCAGGGGTTTTTTGGTTTTTTTGTGGAAGGAATTTTTGATCCCACGAGAAAAAACAGTATAAGAAGGAATGCTTATACAACAGGGGTGCGCAGGTGACCCTGAGGTTGCACGTTAGCGAGTGAATTTCCTCTCCACCCATTCACCTCCTCGGCACGTGGCTGACCTTGAGGTTGGGTTTTTTTTTATAGAGGTTTCTACCATCCTCGCGATCCGTGCGATGAAGCCAAGATCCCCGTTCTCCTAGGCACACAACGTTCCACCGCCACACCCTACGGTGGTCGTTGAAGCATGGTAGGAGTTTACGGTGTGGGAAACTTGCGGCGCTCACAAGTTTCCAGCTCGGGCACCGCGGGTTCGCCAAACCCTGTACCTGGCACTTGCGTACCAGGCCCCTGCGGGGCTGGACTGGGGATCAATCCTCCATTAACTACTTGACCTTAGGTCTTGATTTTACCTTCCCATAAAAATTTGTTCAACTAATAGAAATGTGGGAGAACTAATATGTATTGCCTAACACAGTATAATAAACCCATCACTTGCCAAAGGTAAAGGCAGATTGTTTATGAAGATAAAAATCACAAAACAAATTACTACTTTTGTTGACCCTTTGACATAAGTGAAATAGGAACAATTATCTTACCATGCATTTCATTTTTTATTGCCACGATAAAGGTGTTACATGGAATAATAAATAAAGAAATTTCATATGGCTTCACCAGTCAAGACAGATAGCTTCAATTGATCAAGGATTTTACCTCAATCCTGGTTGAACCCAGTAATACTATGATGGTCGATCAAACATTGGTCTAGCATACTGCACATGAACAAAGCAAAGTTTTGGGTTATGTAGAGGCCGATAAATATTCAGGCCAAGATCAGGCACCATAACACCAAAGCACAGACCAATTATAGTGTTTGCTGTTTTTGTCTTTGTAGTCTCTCTCAACCTTCAACTTTTCTGAGCAAAAAAATTTGTGTGCTCTTACGAGCTAATGGCAGTTTCCATTTGCCACATATTCCATTCTATCTTGGGTGGACCTACAATTTAACGTTGAATCCAAGCCACCAAGTATCCTAGAGTAATCATAAGAACAGGGCAAGTCCTCAAAATATTCCAGATCCGGGATTCAAACTTTGGAAAACATAACCACTTAGCTAACAGGTGGCTACTTTGCTAATTGATACATTTTCTTACATTGTTCTTTACACATTAACATTGTGCTACAACCTTTTTTTGTTGCTGTATTACTATGTGTACATAGAACAAGCAGCAAATATACCACAATTATGATTATGGTAGAAATGATGTTCATCATCCATAATTTCCAGCCACTGGCTGGTTTTGCTTACAAGGGGGAAGGTTACCGATTTTGATGCGCAGTGGAAAAGACCATTTTCATAAAAAAAATAAATGGACACATGTCCCAGTGTTTGTTTACACAGCTCGCAATTTTGGAAATGAGATCAAAGGTCAAGCGATCAGGTCTGTTTTAGAACGAGTGATATTTATAAAATACTAGCTGACCCGGTCACGCGTTGCTGTGACTCAGTAGTTGTAGTACCTACTTTGGATCAATGTTATTCTAAACTTCATAATGCAGTCACATTAATATTCTCTAATAAAGACTAAAACATTTTAGTCGATTTGAAAATTTAAAAGTAATTAGTAAAGAGTTTCGAAGAGTTGAAATTAATGACAAATGAACATAAAAAATTTTAATTTACATTTTATTACAAATTACTTAATTGAAAATAAATTAAAAAATTGACATTTATAAAAAATGATTTATTGAAATTTCAGTTTTATAAATGAGGTAGATGAAGTTTATTTTTAAACATTTTTACTAATTATTACAATTTATAATAATTGCTGCACAATATTTTTGGTTAGTCTGTCTTTTGTAAATTCAAATAGATTTGATGGTTTCCCCACACTTGAGCAGGCATGGCTGCTTATGGGAGAAACACGTATTTTCCAAGTCCAAGCTGCAAATGGACATTGTTTGGCCTTGAGACTTATTTATGGTCATATCGAAAGCTAAACGAATCGGGTGGTATGGGAGATTCTGACGGTATGATTGGAATATGTGGCAACAGGACGATTTCTCCTTTAAGCTTTCCAGTTAAAATAGTTGCTTCAAGAACTGTGTACTGTTGTATGATCTAGGTGGATTCAAATTACGAAGAAGAATAATCGGTGAACCAATCTTTAACTGAAGATTGTGTGTTAGCATTCCTGGTATATCCAAAGAATTTAAAAACTCAGTTGAAACATTTAAGGCTTCATTTTCGTCTATAACAGGGTCTATTGATTTTAAAGACCTCAGATCACCTGGCAACAGTTAAATTTGACGACAGTCAACATTTTTTAATGCCAAAAATAGAATGATTACTGAGCCAATTATGATCTAAGTAATTATTTGATATATCTGGGAACACACTCTCCCAGTCACATGTTGCTGTACGAAATAATATCAGTGAACAGAATGGTAAAGAAATTTTTTTCGAAAGCAGACTTTGAATATGGCAGGATACAAAGGTTGAGAGGAGAGAAAACACAGTGCAATAATGAAGGAGTTCTGGAGAGCTGGCCATAACGAAAAGAAGATAACTGAGAAGCAAACAAGAAATACTTACACGTTTTTGAATTTATCGTAACGTTTTCTTCAATGTTATATTCATGTGTGTAATTACTTTGTCATTACATATAATAACACACAAACGATGCACAAAAAGTATAATTATAATACAATACACAGCACAATTAAAATTCAAGAAACACACATATGGTGTGGATCAAACTGTAGAATAAATAAATGAAAACACAACGCCATGGTTCGATAAATTAAGACACCGCCATCATGTTAGAAACTTATGACAGCTTGGAACAGACTGTAGCATAAATAAATCGAAACACAACGCCATCTACTGGATGGTTACCAAATCTGTGATGATAAATTAGCACACCGCCATCTGTTAGAAACTTATGGCATTTACAAACCACTGTCCTATGACTAACGTTTAATTCATAATAATAAATATTGAGGTTAATAATCGAGATAAAAACTATCCTATATTTTAAGTTGTACCAAATTACACACATTAAACCAAATTTCATAAAAATCGGTTAAGTAGTTTTGTAGTTCATCCCGGACAAACATTGTGACATGAGATTTTTATATATATATAAGATATATAAGGAATGTTCAAAAAGAAATGAGCCGGAGTCTGGAATGAGCAAACCGGTTACAGAATGGTAATATCATTGTGTCAGTAGAAAAGAGGGTTTCCGACAAGAGCGCAGTAGTCTACACATGCCCGCCGTTAGAGGGTCATGAGTGCAAGTCACTGACTACAAAGCTAGCAGAAGCATGCATCAGTCGTCCAGCGCTCATTCGTGTTGTAAGCAGTGAAATAGAGGCATCAAAAGAAGTGCAAATAGATGTTTTTCGTTTTCTGGCAGTGGAAGGAGTAAGGCAAATGGACATTTATTGAAGAATGTCACAAGCCCTTCAGTGAAGGAGGGCTGTCATTAGCTGATGATGCATGGTCTGGAACACCACACGGCGTTACTAATGACATCGTCCAGCTGGTTGATGGACTCGTTACCCAGAACCGCCGAGTTACAGTGAAAGTCATAGCCACTGATGTCGGATTGAGCGTCAGAAGTGTTCACACCATCATGACGGAAAAACTGAACTGGCACTAAATGTGTGCCCAATGGGTGCCCCACAGAGACGTTAAGCAGTTAAAAAACAGTCTTTAACCACAACAGGAGGCATGTTGAATGGCCCACTGTCCTGATCATCTGCAGCGCTTTGCCAGCTAAGGGAATGCATTCCTGGGATGAGTGGTTGCTGGAGTCTCGGTGTCATCACTTTGAACAACAAAGTCTCCAGTGGAAGCATCGAGGGTCACCACCACCAAGAAACTCTAAGGCCATCCACAAAAGTGCAGGAAAGGTTATGCTGACATTCTTCTTTGGCAAAACAGGCCCCTTCTGATAGACTTCCCGCAGCAGCAAGGAACAACAATGCACGCACAGAGTTATTCGCAAACCTTGACCACCCTTCACCAAGCAATCAAATTCAAGTGGGAGGTTCTCGGTCACCCTCCATACAGTCAAGACCTCTCTCCCTGCGATTGCAACATTTTTGGTTCTCTAAAAAAGGCTCTGCATCTGTCCATGGTTCATGTTTCAAGCAATGATTCACCTGGAAGATGGCATATATAAACACGGCCATTGACCCTGTGTAACAACAGATGTGACTTTTCCAACCAGGTGACACGTTTCCCTTGATCCACAGTCCAATCTCTATGCTCTCAAACACACTACAAATGGAACTAACAAAATTGTTGGGTCAATATAGGAACACGTAGGGGCACTGCTGTGGGCACATGTTCTACAATGTCTGCTAAACAGTATGCTCTGAAACAACACCACACTGTTACATCTGCCACAATTGCCCCCATCCTATTTCACAGAGCGTGAAAGTCTCTGATGTCGATGTTTTTTTGATGAGGCCTGGATGCCCATCACCTTGTTGTTCATGGTTCCTCCAGCCTTCAACCACTTTCCACAGCCGCTCATTACATTAACATGCAAACAGTCAACCAGCCTCACCATTTCCAAGATAATTGTTCCCTGGGACTTGGCCTAATGCATTCTGCCCTTTGTCTCCTTTTTAGAAAACAATTTTCTTCTTCCAATGACTTTCCACAAAAAATTTGATCCAGTTCTCTCCTCTACTCCTCATTTTTCTATAGTTTGGTACTCCTTTGCACTTTTTGCCTTTCATCTTATGAATCTATTCCTGGTATTCTATGCTTCTATTAAATTTTTGTTTTGCATAGAGATCAGAGAGCGTTCTGGTAGCTCAGTGCCTAAGCGCTTGCTTTCAAAACGGTTCGCTGCTCCTGCCCCGGGCACGAATCCCGGCAGGCGCAGGAATTTTGAGAGTTGTGTTTAATCATATGAGCTATGCCAGGACGCTCCGTGGTTCGGATTCCACGTTAAACTGTAGGTCCCAGAGGAAAGGAACTGGCCGTCCTACCTCTGTCACAATGGCTTAGTATGCCTCCTTCGGGAGGATCCAACCAACCTTCGGGTTGTGGACTAAGTTAAGTTTAGAGATCAGAAAGATTAACTAACAATAAATTTTACTCCCTTCCTACACTTCGTACGGAAGTAACTGGTACATCATCAACTTGAATTTTGACAGTAAAAGCATCAGTTGCCCAGAACAAATCAAATGTAAGCCCACTGTTTGAAGTGAGTGGGCACATTATCTAGGGCAGCATTCAGTCCTTAAAATTGTGTTATTACCTGGAATATTGGGAAATTCAGGCAAAAAACTATTGCTGATATGCAGAAATTAGAGTAAAAATGAATATGACTTGGTATAGCTTACCAACCTACAAAAAGAATTAACTAATAATAATATAGTGTGGTTGTAATAACTGAGTTGGCAGGATTTCTTACTGGCAGGGCAATTGGCATTTATCATAGCTGCATAATCTTACCCAGGAGTCCTAGGAAACCCACAGTTTAATATGAAAGCTCAACCACAGAAGCTTTCTGATGTACTTCAAATACACACAACAAGCTGTGACAAAAGTAAAAGTCAGGTTAAGGCCCTTTGAAAATACTGAGACCGAGGTTCGAACAGGGAACATTTTGATCTCCAATCAGGACTCTTTAACTCAGCTAGCAGACAGCAGTTATGGGATCTGTTTCTCAGCCAAGTCTACACTCAACAATATAGGTAGCCAAACTGGGGGGGGGGGGGCGTAACAAGGGGGCATGGAATGTGAGCTAGCTATGCCGCCAGTGTGGACATTACCCTAGCTGCATACCAACAGACACACCAAGTCTCAGTCACCACCTCTTAGAATGTAAACCTTTATTCTAATATCACATACTTAATATTTTTCTATGAGTTTCCATGGTTGACAGTATTGAAAAGTTGCAACTCTGAAAACATAAAATACCAGCAGAACTTTGTAGTTACTTAATGTAGTATTTCAAGAGCAGGTTTAGAAATTTAAAAACAATGCTGCTGTCAAATATGATTCTAATAAAATGGATAAATCAACATTTTAGGTCAAATATTACAAAGTTTATCTCAGTGTACCACAGCAAATGCTACAATTATATCTACCTGTTTCAAGTACTTATTTGTGAGAAAGAGTTTTTAGCTTTTGTTGCAATAAAAACAAACTATCAAAGCAAACTTGAAAGTGTAAATGATTTATGCTCTGCACTTTCTAATACCCAAACAATAATAAAGAATCTTGTAAAGAGAAATGCAAGCTCATACTACCAACCAATTTTTTTTTTTTTTTAGTTCTTTAGATCAAATTTAAAATTTTTCTTTTTTTTTCTTTATAAGCCATAACAAATACATTCAATTTCACATTTTTAACTTTTTATCAATAAAATTGTGTTTAAAATAGGGGGGGGTGGGAATTTTTTATGGAAAGGGGAGGCAGCATGGTAAGAAAAAACTCTACAGTGTGTATTCACTACACTTTCTGAAAGAGAATGGTTATGGAGCATCAATAAACTACATGACACGGTCTAAAAAAAAGGGAGGGGGGTGTTGGTTGGAAAGCTATGTTGGGCTACATGAGGGGTGGGGAGGGAGGGTTTCCGGGCCAAGCCACATAGCTTTTCATTCATATTATTTGTCATGGTTAAAATGAGGTACAGAACACTCAACAGCAAATAAATATTTATTTCTGCCATTTAATTATCTCTGTATGTAATTTACGATAATCTGGCAAGAGAAAACGGTACAAAATGTCTTCTGGAATCAATAGGGAAAAAAGCTACGTGCTGCATGGGGAGGGGGGGGGGGGAGGGGGGGAGGAGGGGGTAGAGACAAAAGCCATGTCAGGATACGGGGGAAGGAATTTATAACAGGCCAAAATAGAGCTTTATGGAACACTCCCTTACAGTTGGTACTAAGGCAGATTAAAAAATTCAGGTGATTTTGCCATTATGCATGCCATGTTTCAGTAAACCAGATAGTAGAAATTCTACCTATGAAAATACTTTAATTGTTTTATCAGCTTTACAAACACGAAAGCTAAGATTTCCTTTACACCACTTTTGGATTTTACAAGTCTTATAGAAAAATACAAACTATTCCATTCATTTTAGTAATAATAATAACATGCATAATGGCCAAGTCACCTGATTTTTTTCTCTCTATCATAATACGGGAATAAACCTTCTGTTTCAGAAAGTGAGGGAAATAGATTGTCAACTTGGCTAAGAACAAGATCTCATAACTTTTAATTAGTAAACATCCACAAGACTTTGCCCTTTTTTACAATGTGGAATCATTCCTTACATTTTCCACTACAGTCCTTCCCAGGCATTAATAAATATTCACCTTCTTTAGTTATCCTCCTGTCGTCATAATCCCTTTGGTTAGTCTCTCATTTCTGATCATAAATTTTTCTTTGTATTTAATTTCATGACTTATATTCCAAAATAATGTTCCATAACAAAAGTCTGCTTACTTAAATCCAGCAATTCAGAAGGAAGTAGCTTCATAATATATTATTTGATTATGGGTGATATATATTATTGAATTTGGAGGACAAGGTGAAACAATTTACAAGAAAAAAAGAAGAGCGTGGGGAGGGGGGGAGGGGGAGAAAAAACTTGCAATCTAATTCCTTGAACACTGAAATCATGATGATCATTTTGTCTGCAAGAAGTAACTTACTCTTAAATGGATATTAATTTGTGGACACTTTTATCTTAATTTCTTAGCTTTTTGGTTTTACATCAAAATAAAACATACCGTATATTATTTCTGGGATTATGGGCTGCACATTGTTTGAAACTCCCAACAAAATTCTACCTGTAGTTTTTGTGATAATAATGTTCAATGAAGAATGAATACAAATTTCCTAGCACTTTTACCACAAGTTTTCAGCATTTTGACATCACATCAAAATGAAACATACCCTATAATATCTTATTATATTTATAAACATATCAAAATGACTAAATATATCCACAGATCCCAGGCTTTTCATGTACAACTTTTCCGCATTACTACAACCCCAGAGAAGCAAAAAAATATCATAACTTACATTTAATTGAATGCAGGAAATATTCAACACCATGCTCATACAGCTTCAAAGCTTCTTCATAGTTCTTATTTTTGTCTTCTT
Source organism: Vandiemenella viatica (assembly GCA_031002005.1). NCBI lineage: Eukaryota > Metazoa > Arthropoda > Insecta > Orthoptera > Morabidae > Vandiemenella > Vandiemenella viatica. The sequence continues at coordinate 27,331,406 of JARYHS010013631.1, forward strand.
CAGTTGCTCTTGTTACAAGATCTATTGCTTTCTGAAAACCGATAACAGAGGTCAAGTTATACAAACAATATTCGATATTCATATCACTACAATTATTGTAACTGAGACAGTAATTTTCTCAGTCAACAGCATCAAACATTTTAAGATGTCATTAGAAAATTCAGTGTATAAAAATATATCGATTCTGTCAACAAATGAAACACAGCAAACATAACCATTGCTCATAAGAGCTAACCAAGGCTCTTCCAGCTATATTGACAAAGTAGATCACAAAAGGCAGTAGCTCCTTGCCATGTGTTATCTAGCAATAAGTAATGTAACTCCTTAATAGAGCTATCACCATCAGGAGATAAACTTGATAACCTAGTCAACATCCTTAAAGAGACTGCAGAAGAATTGGCCCCAGCAAAACCATGTTAAAAACATTAGTGGTGGAACAATGAATAAGATGAAACAATGGAGGACTTCAAGTATGGTTATTACATTAATCACACAAATCAGAAACATCGCCCTAAAGTTAAGGAGAATTAAGACAATACTATAATGGTGCACTGGAATTAACTGAAAAAAATTAGCAAACCACAACTTTCACAAAATCTAAAAAGAATCCCCAACACTACTATGGAATGAAAATGGTGAATTGGCTCATAACAATAAAGAAAATATGAAAATCCTGACTAAATATCTCAATAAATTCCTAAATTGTAAAGAACTACAAGAACTCTTTACCTTAAACAAAAACATTCCAATAATAATGCTACCAGAAAACATCAACCTCCTAACAATAAGTTTACCAAGCTCTGGGTGAAATGAAAAATTAGAAAGTGATGGGAGAAGATCATTGTAGAGATGTGGAAATATGCAGGGAGTTCAGCAAGACTCGCCCTCCATCAATAACTTTTCAATATCTGGATCAACAGCTATCACCCCATATATCACACAAGAAGCAGACAAAACAGATATCACTCCTAGATACGACACAAAATATTTTCAAGAATCATCTTAACAGAATTAGGTTTCACCTTAAGAACGAACAAGGAGAGTGCCAGGAAAGTTACAGGCTCTGGAGAAATTGTTCCATTCAAATTATAAATCTCCAGCTAATAATACAATACAACAGGAAGAGAAACAGAAGTGGTGTTTGCATTAATAGACTTCAAAAATCATTCTTAGACAACTTAGATTACACCACACATTAATAAACATAATAAAGCTCACTCTTACAAACCTCAAATCGAAAGTGAAGTTTAAAGATGAATTATAGGAATCAATTGAAATCAAAACAGGATTATGCCAGGGCAATGAACTTTCACCATTAATATTTAATTGTGTTCTAGAAATGGCAATGAGGGAATGGTTTAAGAAATGCCCTCAAAGAATAAAAATATACAGGAATATCAAAATAAAATGCCTCATTTTGCAGATGATTTGGCATTACTAGCAAATTGCTTATACGAAGCAAAAACAGAACTTCAATACATTGCAAAAAAATTGGCCTTAAAAATTGATCAGAGAGACAGAAAATTATGACGCCAAAACCAACATCATTAAAAGAAATAAACATTAATGGAAGTAAAATTGTTACCGAATTCAAATATGTTGAAAAGTAGTGCATGGAAGGGAAAAGATGACCATGACCACATGCTGGCACTGGATTTCAGGCACAAGGGTGTGGGAAGATTCTCTTTTTTAGGTAAGGATGTCAGGGACTGGAATAAGTTACCAAGGGAAATGATGAATAATTTACCAAAAACTTTGAAAGAATTTAAAGTTAAAATTTGTAGAATGAAAGTGTAGGTGGGTGCAGGAAAAGGGGAAGATGAGTGTTTAGAGAAATTGGCACCGGAGCTTGTGCTTGTGCTCCAAAGACGCATGTGTCATGGTGTATCACTTTTCAGCAAAAACTATATATCGCAGATCACTGGCGTTTGCTTGTGGTAGTAACACAAGAGTCACCTTTTGATCACAACATCAGCCGAATTTCAGTAACTGTGGTAGAGTGGGAGATATGGTGGTTGAAAGTGACCGATTAAGCATATTTTCGTATTTCGACGAAAGACATGTGCCTCTGCATATGACACATTTCTGCCACAACTACACAGCATAGACCATTGGTGTTTGTGTGTGTGGTAGTAGAATTGTGTCTCCTGTCGTGCACTATGTTCGTTAGATGTGGGTGTGGGAGATATGGGGGTTGAAAGTGGTGGACCTGCGGCAATTTCATATTTCTGTCAAAGACGCACGTGTCATGGTGTATCACTTTTCAGCGAAAACTATCTATCGCAGATCACTGGCGTTTGTGTGTGGTAATAACACAGAGTCACCCATCGATGACATCATTGGCCGAATTTCGGTAACTCTGGGAGTGTGGGAGATATGGTAGTTGAAAGTGGTAGATCAAGGATATTTTTGTATTTCATCCAAAGACATGTGTGTCCGTAAATTTTACTTTTCTGCCTGAACTACATAGCGCAGATGACTGGCATTTGTGTGTGGTAATAGCATCGCGTCTCCCATTGAGCACTATGGTTGTTAGATGTCGGTAGCTGTCAATACAAATTCTTTACAAACATGAACGAAGTCGTGGGTACCAGCTAGTATATTAATAAAAACACTGTCAGCAGTAAACAGTTTTTTATACTGAGACAGATCTAACATCATTCCGGGCCTCTTTAAAAGCCAGGGAGGAGATTTACCACAATCCTGGTGATAAAAAGCAGGTATTTCAAAGCCATATTCCTCTAAATAGCCCTTGTATGGTAGCTGAATGTTTTAGTCGCTCTATGGCAATTGGTATATAGCAGTTCGAAGTCTGGATGCATAACTAGATCATGCACAGGACTGCCTGGTGTTATGGCAATGTGTAGGTAGTGTCGCACCATGAGGAGACGCTGGCGGACTATGGGCGACGGCTCGTCAGAGTCGGCACAAATGCTGACAATCTGGCTGGTGCGATAAGCACTTGCGGCTAGCCGAATACCTGCATGGCGGACACTATCCAGCATCCAGAGATAACTGTCCCATGCCAATCCATAAACGACACAGCCATATTCCTGATGCAACCATACAAAGGCTCTATAAAATTGTAGTAGGCAGAAGTGATCAGTGCCCCATGACCCGCCACATAGACATTTAAAAAAATTTAAAGCTTTTGAGGCTCTGGCTTTCGCTTATTTAAGATGTGGCAGCCAGGTTAGCCTGTTTAATATGAGGCCCAGAAACTAGACAGATTCCATAAAAGTTAAAATGGTGTTCCTCAAGGCAAGGTGGGTCTCCGGTAAGAGACTTCTACTACGAGGAAAAAGTAACACTGGGGTTTCTCAGCAGAGAAATGAAAACCGGTGTCCACTGACCATTCATCCAGCCTGTTCAGCGTGAGTTGCAGCTGTAGCTCAGCGATTCTCAGGCTGGAAGATGTACAAAAAATTAAAAAGTCATCCACATATGGGGCAAGTTTCCCCTAAAAACACATTCATGTAACTGTTTTAAAATAACATGCCACCAGGTAGTATCGTAGGCCTTTTCAATATCGAAAAATATCCCCACTAGATAGATGTTGGCTGCTGATAAACGCATCCTGTATAGCCGCCTCCAGCAGGATCAGGTTGTCCAAGGTGGAACGGAACTTCCTGAATCCACACTGAAAGCGACTGAGCAGATTACGTGATTCAAGACACCAGACAAGGCGGCGATTTACCATCCTCTCCATGTCTTCCCCAAGCTGCTTGTCAGGGCGATACTACGATAACTACCTGGCAACAAAGTATCCCTTCCCGGTTTTAAAATAGGTATCAATGTTGCTCCTTTCCATGAGTCGGGGAAGTGTCCTCCGGTCCAAATTTGATTAAAAATATCTAAAAGGTACTCTTTAGCATCTTTATTAAGATGCTGCAGCATTTGGTACTGGATCATATCAGGCCCTGGGCCAGTGTCGTTGGTGCTGTTTACAGCTCCCAGGATATTTTTTTTTTTTTTTACTATTTCATTCCTCCCAGCTGAAGGCTGGGGAGGCGGGCTGCTGGAGGATTGCGGAGATCCTTCTCAGCCTACTACACTACGGGGAGGGAGGGGGGATGGAAGGTCGGCCGTGGTACTGGATCATATCAGGCCCTGGGCCGGTGTCGTTGGTGCTGTTTAATGCAGACTACAGCTCCCAGGATAAAAACGGGCTGTTATATGCCTCTGTACCTCACTAATACAAGCACAGTACGCGCCTCTCGGCAGCAATCCTACATTGCTGGAACCGAGGATCGAAGTAATGGCAGCAAAATTCTCCACGATCAACTACGGTATGCTTGGTATGCTTCGTTCATCGGTAATTACACTTCCGTCATCCAATAATCCAGATGCTGGTCGGCGGGAGTACCTTCCAGATATACGACACATAGACTCCCATACTTTTGACGATGTTGTGGAACGATTAATAGTGCTCACAAAGGCCTGCAAAGACCTTTTCTTGCTCTCCTTAAACACACTACATGCCTTAGCTCTTGCAATACGGAACACCGCTAGGTTGTTAGATCTTGGCTGCAACCTAAATTGACGCAACGCTCGTCGGCAAAACTGGATAGTGGAACAACATTTGTCGTTCCACAAGGGGACGAGCGTCCTTCGCAGCATTAAGGAGCTTTTTGGCATGGAGACGTCAGCTGCCTAGTGAATCACTTCTGTGAAAAAATTCACTTTCTGCTGTATGATGTTTTTGGATACGGCACAAAAGAACGGCGAAAAAGCTGCCAATCCGCATTCCTGACGTTCCACTCTTCCAAGCCCAACTCGTACGTGCATCCATACTGGGAAGTGGTTGCTTCCGCAGAAGTCACGATCCACCTTCCAATGCACAGAGTTCGCGATTAAAGGAGAGCACAGCGAAAGGTCAATGACAGAGGAATAACTGGAAGCAGTTGTGAAATGAGTCATATATCCTCCTGCTCTATTAATGCAGCTAGCACTCGACCCCTGGGACATTTGGTGGTTGATCCCCACAGCCCTTTATGGGCGTTGAAATCTCCCAGAAGGAGAAGGGGCCGAGGAAGTTGCCGCAAAATGTCTGCAAAATTCGTTGTAAGCAACGGGCATGCTGGGTGGCAGATAGATAGATCATACGGTCAGTTGGATATAACCGTATATCCTAATGGCTACTGCCTGTAGTGTAGAGGTAAGAGCAACGGGTTCGGAGTGGACAGTGTTTCGGACCAACACAGCCACTTCTCCCTTAGCTCGATCACCCTTGGAATCGTCCTTTCTATAAATGTCGTACCCTCTTAGCACTGGCTGGTGTAATGGTATAAAATGTGTCTCTTGGAGACAGAGACACAATCGACTAGACCGTGCTAAGAGTTGGACTGCCTCTTTGTGAGCCTGAAAGCTGTTAATGTTCCACTGAAGTATGGGAGCCATCCTTCCTATTTAACTTCACCTGCCCCGGTTTGGGTGGGTCTTCATTCGGTGACTGCTGAGGAACGGGACCAGAATTGTCCACCTGGTGTCTTCAAAGTCTGAAGACACCACAGATTCAGAAAAGTCCTCGAAGGGTGGAGAGTTTTTCCTCCGCCGAGACCTTCTTCCCTTTTTCTCCTAACTACTTGGTAGCCTGGGAGGCGAAGAAGGGGATTTTAAAAATGGTATTGGGTTCGTGTGCCGAAACTTCGGACCCGGACCTTCTGATCTGTTTACCTTTCACTGAAAGCTGCTGATGTTACTACTGCCGACACTGTTGTGGGTGGTGTTGCTGATGCAGTGCTTGCAATGGCAGGTCTTTCTCCTGTTGCTGGTGGAACTGGTGATTCTGGTGTCGAAGTGGTCGGGGTTGCAGATGTGTTGCTACCGACATCAGTGGTCATCGGTGTTATGAGCCTGATGGGCTTGGTGTCACATCTGCATTGACATGAGCACGTTTTAATTGTGCCCAAGTCTGCAACTGATGTCTGGATAGCAACACTATCTTTCCTGACGGGAGTTGATAACGACCTCGCAAAGCTGGTAGCGAAGACAGGTGGAGCAAAAGCCCTATATTGTTTCTTAGCTTCGCCGTACAATATTCGCTCTTTCGTTTTCAACTCCTGTATCTATTTTTCTTCCAGATACACTCGACACTCCCTGCTCCAGGCTGGATGTGCTTCAGACCAGTTGACACACAACTGTGGGAAGGTGCAGTTAGTACCTACTTCATGAGCCGCCTTTCCGCATTTCCCACAGATGGGTTTGCCGTCGGATCACTGAACCGCTGGCACTTAAAACAGCACATTGGGTTCGGTACATACGGTAGAATATTGAGCTACAAATAGCCTGCCTTGATGTCTTTCGGCAACGTTGGAGCGTCGAATGTCAGGACAAAGTTGGCTGTCTTCTCAAGACTGCCATTAACCCTTCGTGTGATCTGATTAACCTCAACCAGATGTTCTGTTGACCACTCCTTAAGGAGTTTCTCGGTCTCTAAATCCATTAGGTCCCGGCAGGTGATGACGCCTTTACTACAAATTAGAGTTTTATGGAGCTTATTCTTTACTGCTGAACTCCCCGAGCTTCTCACACTTAAGGAGTAGGACAGCCTGCTTGTGGGTGGATGTTTTCAAAAGTTTTTTCACCGATTTGAGGGTACCCGCAATACCCACTAACCCTTTCTGGTAGTAAAATCCAGAGATCTTTTCAAAAGATCCCTCCACCCTTGTCATTATGATGAAGGCATTATCAATTTGATAATCCTTGCTGTTACAATTATCTTTTTCAGTAGGAGGGCTTCCGACCCTCGCCCGATTACCACCACCTCTTTTTTGGGCATTAGAGTGACATTTCCTCTGCGGCATGCCCAAGCCAACAGAGGGTGATGAAAATTTGAGTTCGGAGTGATGTGGAGCCCCTGCATCATGCCACCAAGCCCAATACAACAGCGGTGTGGCAGGTGCCCCAGAGGTTTATTATTTTTTAAATGTATATATGTGTATAGAGGTTTGTACCATCCTCGCAATCCAGGCGATGAAGCCAAGATCCCCATTCTCCTAGGCACACAACATTCCACCGCCACGCCCTACGGTGGTTGTTAAAGCATAGTGGGAGTTTACGGTGTGGGAAACTTGTGGCACTCAAGTTTCCAGCTCGGGCACCGCAGGTTCGCCAAACCCGTACCTGGCAATTGCGTACCAGGCCCCTGCGGGGGCTTGCGCACGCATTGTAAACAATAACATACATATAGTTGATTTTGAAAATCTCTTCCGCATGCAATTCAAGAGCTTCATTTTACCCTTATAATCAAATTTTGTTCTCTTATGTCTCTTTCTCACGATTATGAACTTTGTCAATATCATTTTCATTAGCAGTTTCTCTCGCTGTTACCAACGATGATCGGAAACCATTTTCCTGATAATTATCAAGTTAATGTGTAAATGTGTCAATATAGCCACATCTAGTTGCATTTTTCGTTTTGCAACATTTTTCTTATAACATTTACCTTTGTAAGAATGTCACACGAGACCAACTACAAATTCATATGTAGTTACTTCCTTTTCTATAGACCGGCATTCAATAACCAACTGACAATCTGTTGCAATTTCTGCTAAATCTCACAAAGCATCAAATATATCTCGTGGTTGGTATTTAAAGGTCTTTACAAATCTTATCCTGCATTCCCATCTGGTTTCAGAAAGTGGTTTTAGTGAAAAGGATTTTAAAACCCACCTATAACTCTAGCCAGTAGAGTGTACAGTATTTGCAGCAAAAAAATAAAAAATATTGAACACAATCTCCTATGATGAGACTCAAGCTATAACTCCTACAGGGTGGGTAAAAAATTAGCAAATGGATTCATTTCAAGTATACGTTTCTGGACACTACTCTTTTTTCCACACATATACACTACATTATCATATCATTGGCATCTGTAGATTTGCAATGATATACCCAGCTGTTCTAGCTCAGTGATTATATAATTAATGAAATTCTCAGCTGTGGTTTTTTCAACAGTTAAAAAGCCAAAGTCAGCTGAATTTGTATTAAAAAAAAAAAAAATCATACAGTAATTGACAATTGTTCAAAACGAGAAAAAAAAAAAAACAACCGCAATCAAAAATAATTGAGTCAATTTGTCAACAATTTCAATCTTCTAGGAGCACTGACAATAGGTCGTAAGGGCATGTTCGCCTCGTAGATTTTTGGTAGGTCATATAACCTAGGCGGCCTGGCAGCACAAGCTCTTAGGTTCTTGATGGTCTCCTCTGGTAAACCGGATTTCTTCAGTAACGGCTTTTGTTTTGTTGACCACTTTTGAAGTAGGATCAGCATCAATCGACTTGTAAGCAGTATCGTGTAATAGGCTCCCAATTTTTGAGTTATATTCTACTGATGACAGTAGGACTGTCAGATTTCAATTGTCAGCAGGAATGACGACAATATCTTCATTACTGCGTAGTTCACGCAATGCCTGACACTCTAGCATCATGATGTTGGGCTTAGGTGGTTTGGTCTTCTTCAGAACACAACAGGTTTCACGACATATCTCTTCTGCTGCATCGGCTGTAAGCGTACGTACAGTTTTCTCCACTGCACAGACAATGTCTTTCGTAGGCACGGACCTCGGTGCCACAGCATAATTCAAACCCCTCGCCAGCACAGAGACCGTGGCATCATCAAGTGCTGCTCCAGTGAAGTAAACTACTGTGTGGTTTGCTTTGGACTGGTTGTTGTCGTTCCATGCCCCATTAAGATGATTATATTTGGAGATTTGTCTAGCTGTGAATTTCTCTCGTTCCATGCTCTCTTGAAGAGAACTAACTGCATCAACGCAGTCCCAGGAATATACAGCCAATCTAGATTCGAGATGTAGATGACTCGAGAGTAAGAGTCAAGCAGTTTGGTCACGCTTGTAATGAATAAAGCGAATCCGCTCTTGCAAAAGTGCCATGCCAGTACGATGCACCACTGCTGTTTATGTGATGGTTTACTCTAACAAATTGATGCAACACATCACTGTCCCTACAGTGCAGTAGAAAAACCAAAGTGCTGATAAATCTGGATTTCTTTTTGTGTAGCTTCTCAAAATACTTAAGATCATGTACCATCTCCTCCCTGTATAGGTATTTAATGTGAGAATTGAGTTTTTCCTGGCATATGTTTGAAATAAATACTTCACGGGTTTTCTGCCGGATATTTTCTTGATTATTAAACTCTTTTTTTTTTTTAATAACAACGTTTCGGCAACTACCTCCGTAGCCTTCATCAGGTTAACTGCCGTATAAAGTTACAAGACAGTGAATGTCTCACGAGCGAATCCTGCCTCCTATAAGTAGCCCGCTGCCGGAGAAGGTTTCCGCATCTCTCCCATTGGTTGGCGGTGCAACCGCACTCGGATGGATTCCAGACGGCGTGCCGACGCAGAGGACTTGGACGGCTTAATATTGGCCAAGCCAGCACCAATAACCTCACAGATGCTCTCCGTTGCCTTCCATTGGTCAGCTTGTCAGTCGGTCTCAGGAGAGGTCCCCACCGAACGGCTGTGTCTAAAATGCTGCAATTTTAAATCTTGGACAATAGGCTCCCACGCTTCACTCAGGATGAGACCACCATCTCTGTTGATGTTATTGTTACTTATTCGAATCTCCAGTGCTTCTCTGATTACTGAATCACAGAAATACAATATCTGAGCCAAAATTTTAGTATGGTTTAGTATGACATTAGTAAGTTTCTGCAGTCGAAATTTTCTACAGCATGTTCAGCTAACGTGGATTTGTCCAATTGTAGCAACTGCAGATATCGTTGGTGTTCAGTGCGGCATTCCTCAATGGTTCTTATGGTTTGGCCTATGTATACTTTACCGCATTTGCAAGGAACTGAACAAACTCCTGGGACTCGAAGGCAGAGATCATCGTTTACCGTGTGCAACATATCTTGTATCTTCCTTTGATGGTGGATGAAAGATACTCCTTACGCCATACCATGCAAGAAGCCTTCTGATCTTCACAGAAGTATTCTCGGTATACAGCAGCACAGGGATGGATTTTTGAGACTCTTCTCGTTCAGGTATCAGTCTCGGATTCAGGGGGAGAAGACTTTATATGACAGTTAACCTGATGAAGGTAACACAGGTAGTTGCCGAAACGTTCCTAAAAAAAAGCTTAATAATAAAGAAAATATCCGGCAGAAAATCCGTGAAGTATTTATTTCAAACATACACTGGAAAAACTCAATTCTCACATTAATTACCTAAACAGGGAGGAGATGGTACATCATCTTAAGCATTTGGAGAAGTTGTGCAAAAGAAGGCCTGACTTATCAGCAATTTGGCTTTTCTACTGAACTGTAGGGACAGTGATGTGCTGCCTCAAATTGTTAGAGTAACCCATCACATACACAGCAGTGGTGCTAAAAGGCTTTTACATCGTACTGGCATGGCACTTTTGCAAGAGCAGATTCGTTTTATTCGTTATGAGCTTGACCAAAATGCTCAGCGCTTACTCTTGAGTCATGTACATCTCACATCTACATTGACTGCATATTCCTGGGACTGTGTTCATGCAGTTACTTCGCTTCAAGAGAGCATGGAAAAAGGGAACTCCACAGCTAGACAAATCTCCAAATATAATCACCTTCATGGAGTGTGGAACGACAACAACCAGTCCAAAGCAAACCACACAGTAGTTTATCTCACTGGAGCAGCACTTGATGACGCCATGGTCTCTGTGCTGGCGAGGGGTTTGAATTATGCTGTGGCACAGAGGTCCATGCTTACGAAATGCATTGTCTGTGCAGTGGAGATAACTGTACGTACACTTCCAGCCGATGCAGCGGAAGAGATACGCAGTGAAACCTGTCGAGTTCTGAAGAAGGCCAAAATATCTAAGCCCAACATCATGAGGCTAGAGTGTCAGGCGCTGCGTGAACTACGCAGTAATGAAGACATTGCAGTCATTCCTGATGACAAGTGAAATTTGACAGTCCTACTATCATCAGTAGAATATAACTAAAAAATTAGCAGCCTATTACATGATGCTGTTTCTACTTCAAAAGTGGTCAACAAAACAAAAGCCTTACTGAAGAAATCCGGTTTACCAGAGGAGAACATCAAGAACCTAAGAGTTCGTGCTGCCAGGCCGCCTAGGTTATATGGCCTACCAAAAATCTACAAGGTGAACGTGCCCTTACAACCTATTGTCAGTGCTCCCACGTATCAATTGGCAAAATATCTTACATGCAAACTGAGTCCAATGGTGGGCCATTGCATACAACAAGTTACAAAGTATGCTGAATTTGTACAGACGATCCAGGGTCTGACAGTGTCAGATACCGACCTCATAGTAAGCTTTGATGTTGTTTCTTTGTTTACATGGGTGCCTGTCAAGGAGACTTTAAACCTTATACAACAACATTTCGACCAAGGGATTGCGGAAATATTCCAGCATGTTCTCACATCTACACATTTCATTTACAGTGGGCAGTACTATAAGCAAACTGATGGTGTGGCTATGGGCTCGCCACTTTCTCCTGTAGCAGCCAATTTATATATGGAGGACTTTGAGGAAAGGGCTCTAGACACTGCTCTTTTAAAACCAAAATATTTCTTCCGATACATGGATGACACGTTTGTAGTTTGGCCACACGGCTATCAACGAATTCATGGAACATTTGAATTCAATTCATCCAAAAATACGATTCACCATAGAGATTGAGCGAGATGTATTGACTTTTTGATTAAACGCAAGCCAGATGGTATTTTGGCGAATAGAGTTTACAGGAAGACTACGCATACAGACCTCTATTTGGGAGCTACCAGTTTTCATCATCCAGCTTAGAGGAAAACTGTCTTGACAAAACTGGTCCATCGTGCACGAGACATCTCGGACAGTGATAGCCTGCAAGAAGAATTAAGGCACCTACGGCAGGTTTTCAGACAGAATGGTTATTCAGAAGAGCAATTTAAACAGGTTCTTCTCCCCCAGAAACCGAGACTGACACCTGAACAAGAAGAGTCCCCAAAATCCGTCGCTATGATGCCCTATGCTGGTAAGATCGGAAGGATTCTAGCACGGTATGGCGTAAGGAGTACCTTTCGTCCACCATTGAAGATATGAGATATGTTACGCAAGGTAAAAGACGACCTCTGCCTTCAAGTCGCAGGAGTTTATTCAATCCCCTGCGAATGCGGCAAAGTATACATAGGTCAAACCATAAGAACAATTGAGGAAAGCTGCACTGAGCATCGAACGATATCTGTGGTTGCTAAAATTTGACAAATCCGCGATAACCGAACATGCTGTAGAAAATTTCCACAGCATATACTAAAATTTTGGCTCAGATATCGTATTTCTGTTATACAGAAATCAGAGAATCGATGGAGATTCAAATAAGTAACAACAACATCAACAGAGATGGTGGTCTCTTCCTGAGCCAAGCGTGGGAGCATATCGTCCAAGATTTAAAATTGCAGCGTGTTAGGCACAGCCATAAGGCGGGGACCTCGCCTGAGACCGACTGACACGCTGACCGATGGGAGGGCAGCGGGGAGCATCTGTGAGGTTACTGGTGCTGGCTTGGCCAATAGCAAGCCATCCAAGTCCTCTGCTCTGGCAGATCGTATGGATTCCGTCTGAGCGCGGTTGCAGTTGAGGAAAGCTTCTCCGCTAGCAGTCAGGATTCGCTCACGAGACATTCACTGCCTTGTAACTTTATATGACAGTTAACCTGATGAAGGCCACGGAGGCAGTTGCCGAAACATTGTTGTTACTAGATAAAGAGTTTAATAATAAAGAAAATATCAGAAAACCCATAAAGTATTTTCTTCTAACATACACCGGGAAAAACTCAATTCTCACTATAGATGTGCTTTGCACAGCTGGCTAGAAACTCTGTGACTAGGTCTTTAAGACCACAAAATATATAATGATCTCATTCTTTATTAACAAAAACTATCAAGAGAATCGAAAGTAACCTCAAACCAAATAAACACATCAGGTGAGAAGTGAATGGCATTTGACATTTCATTGCAATTGCATCCAGAAATGCGAGAATCTTTCAGTCCAGTATAGTGTGAGAAAGACTTTTAATAGTAGTCCGTTAAGACTGCATTTGGATACTATTTATGAAAGTAAACGATCAACCAGTGAGGTGATAACGTGACTCAGATAAAGAACAATACCCTTGTAACAGAGTATGGTTGGCAACCCTGGATTTGACCTCCAACTAACTTTTTGGAAAACGACCAAAAGAAAATGTTAAAGAAGACTGAAGACAGCAGGAACACATTCGTCACACAGTCGAGCTACCCACAAGTGTGAACACAGGAATCGGCTATCTGTTGGTGTGGTGACGGTATGGAGTGCCTGTCAAGTGTGACTCGATCTTAAAGAGTAATGTGTCAAGAGTTGAAAGAAATGAAACATGGGGATTGCCTGAGAATAAATCGTAAAAACTATGAAAGTAACAAAACTGAACATTCAAGTAGGTTTTCTAATATGCGAGGCTCAAGATTCAAATAGCAATGAATTTTTCGACTATGGTTCAGTTAAATTGCAAAAAAAATATTATTATTCACTGATAAATTATTTAATTTTGATACCATTAATCTTACTTTTTATACAAATGTGACAATGAATAAATTTTGATTAGGTGCTTATTAATACATAATATACTATCAATTAACCAACTTTATTTTATTGTTATCACTATATATATATATATATCTCCCACAAGTCCAACCGCTCCTCCAGTGCACTCTTTGGCAAAAAAATTGACTGTCGGCGCCTGAGTCTAAGTCTCTTATTTCGCACAATGTGGCATCATTGCGCGTATTCAACTCAGCCATCTGTTATTCATTTCCTTAAGTCAAGCCTCGAACAAAGCAGGAAGACTCCGCCCGCCCATTGACGATTCTTCTTGGTAGTTCATATATCATTCCCCACATTTCAGTTAAAAGCTATTGACAGATCTCGAAACAAGTAACGCATTTTCCTGTCCCTGGATTGACTGTAATATTAGGCAAGATATCGCCGACCATACCTCAATCGGACAAAATTCGGTTCCAGCTACACTTTTCTTAAATTAAGATCGTGAAACATATCGTTAAAGTTGTTATTAACAAGATTGCATTAAAGAGCAGTTAAAATGAGGTTCGGTTATACATTTTATTCCAAATGATTAGCGTAAAATTATAACGATATTTATTTATATATTGATGTGGCTAATCAGTTGCAATAATGCAACACATAATGGGGTGTGTGACCTGAGAAGTGGGTGTAAATGTTCAAAGATCCAGAGTTTTTGGTTCTACAACACTATTGAAACGATTATAAAGAGATTATTTCGGATAATTGTCTAATGCCAGTTGAATGTAACTGACTTCCGAGGCAGGATAAGGTTGTTTACCCACTGCACGAGCCGTCTGTGAAAATGAGCTCCGTTTGCTTGTGGCTAACCATCTAGTCTTGTAAACGCGTGGTCCTCGGTTCGAGTCTAGGTTTTCCAATTATTTTTTTGCATTTATTTTAAACAAGTCGAACCTACAACTGCGTTATGTATAAAATATAACATCGACTCTTACCTGCTTGCGTCAGGACATAACATACTTAAGGAAAGACTCATAACTGAGTACTTCTTAATAAACTACACATGTAACAATGAAAGCTCTCACAGAGGTAACACTGAAAGAAATCTTCTCGGGCTTTAACATCCGCGAAATAGTGTCGTGTGGTTACGTTAGGTGGACTATAACGAGTTCGCACCATCGTCAAGGAGACGAAAAACTAAATTACTATACCAATTTCTTATTATGCGTCTGGATTTACGATTCGTCGACTTCTAAGTCATTAAAGGTGGGAAGGGAATGGAGACAAGGAATGGGAAGGAATTCGGACCATGGGTTTTCGAAGAAATAATCCCGAAGTGACTTGGAGAAACGAAGGAAAATCCAAATCTGGATAGCCGGATAGGAATTCAAACCCGCTTCCTCTCGAATGCGGAGCCACAGCGTTAACGCTCAGCCATAAGGTTCAGTTTTTCAATATATTTCGTATTTGGTCTATGATGCCGTCCATAAAATTATTTAAAAAATCTATTGAAAAGTTAAAAATCGTAAATTAAAATATATGTGCAGAAGTGAGTTCATCTGATGAGAGCGGGGATATCAAAAAAATCAGAAATGCAATTCAAATTTTATTTTCTCTCTCTCTACTCTTTTCGCCCCCCTCTCTCTTTTTTAATTTCTTTTGCTAGGGCTTTACGGCTCGTCGACAGCAAGGTCATTAGAGACGGGATCGGATTGGGGGAAGAAACGGGCAGGAACTCGGCCATGGCCTTTTCAAGGAAGCATCCGGGCGTTCGCCTGGAGTGACTTGGGGAATCCATGGAAAACCCAGATCTGGATGCCCGGACGGGGATTCAAACCCGCGTCCTCCCGAATACGAGGCCAGAACATTAACCGTTCACGCACCACACCGGTACTTTTTTAAATTTTTTAGCAGCTATCAAATTCAAAGTGAATATAAGCTCCCTCTTATATGGAAGATATTGTCATATTAATCCCGTTGTTTAATGAAGTAGTATTAAACCAAAAATGACGAGCAAAATTGATCGGTTTGCTAGTAACCAAATAGGTAACATTTCAGTCTTTTCGTAGAAATGTTAAAAAAGAATCCAATTCACATTCTACTTGAGCAAAGACCTCAAACCGGATCCTAAAACTACAGAAATTTGCAGTCTCAATAAAATGTGGTAAAATAAGAAATTTCAATGTAGTTATGATGTAATTCTCTATAATATTTTCTCATTTTTTTCAAGTATGTCTTTCAGTAAAGATTAAGAGGTAGTTGGAATGAAATTATCACGCTGAGCAATAACACAGCTAATTGTTACAAAATTTTTTATATCGGCAGTACTACTCTCCGCAGCTAGAGTGTAATTCTAAAATATCGTAGTAGACGGAAACGTAGTGTTTACAAAGCGTATAATACTGGTTTCCTTGTTTCTTGCCACACTGACATTCCCGCACTGAATTTCAATTTTATGCCTCAGTTTTCCTCCTACAATGTTCTGATTGAATGCCTATAAGACTTTGCAATATTTAAACGTTCAAAAGAAATTGTTGCTTGTCATTCTGAGACAGACATTATAATGTAAATTCTTTGGGTTGGAATAAAATATATAGTAGCTACAGTTTGAATTTTGGAAAAACCGTGCCGCAAGAGAATAAATTCTTATCACCGATCAAGAAAAACAAAGTTACTTTCATAGCGTTTGTTGATTTAGAAAAAAAGCTTTTGGTAATGTAAGGCGGGACAAAATGTTCAAAATTTAAAAAAAGTCAGGTCTTACGTATCGAGATAGAAAAATGTTTTATAATTGATATAAGAATCAAGTGGCTATAATAAAAGTAGAGAATCATGAGAGTCACCAATCAGTTGAAAAGTGTATCAGATATGGTTGCAGTTCATCCATACTAATATTCAACTTATATGTGGAGGAAGCTATAATAGAAGTAAAAGAGGAATTTGACTGTGGTTCATGAAAAAGTAGTTTCAAATATTGACCCAGGAACCAGAGAGAACTTTTATGTATGGAGCATAGCACCTTATGGTAACGAAGCATGGACTTCAGGAATGCCTGAAAGAAGGAAAATTGAAGCATTCGAAATGTGGTGCTATAGGAGGATGCTGAATATTAAGTGGACAGTTAAACCACGAAATTAATATGTTTTGGAAATGATGGCTGACGAAAGAAGTTTGTGGAAAAATCGTAAACAAAGAAGAAACAGATTCGTGGGTGGTTTTTTTAATACATTTGGGATTGGTTATGTATGAAGCAGATAACGGTGGACGTGTTTTAAGAGAGGTGTTTTGAGATGAAGGGGATAGTGCAAAATAAGAAGGGATGGTGGTTTATATCAAACCAAGCAAGGGACTGACGACAGTAAAATAAGAGATAAGAGATTAAATAAGACAGAAGGTGCCGGCCGATTGAGATCTACTCCCCCCAAACTCATCGATGGGGCCGACAGCTTAACGTCCAAATCCGGCAGACGAGTCACTGTCAGAAGTTCCATACGCGCTACAGAGAGGTTTCGGATTTAAACCAGGACTTTCGTGCACCATCTGATAATTAGTAATAATGCACCGCCACCGAAACATGTCCTAGTTCTAAAAAGTTCTTCAACCACCGGAGCTCAAATCAGGTGACGCAGTATCTGACGCCGCGCATCATCACGGAGCTATAATGACCCGAAACGAGGAAGTTGGCTATAGAAGTGTAGCATTTAAAAATCAACCTTTCACCTCCGTCACATGCTGTTTGGTGCAGACGCGTAAATTCCAATTGAGGTAGCTGACTCAATCTCATACCACTGCGGCGCAAGACAATCTTCTTATATCTATCACCTAAGTAATATATGAATTTTATGAGCGGAACAGAATATAAAGCATCCGGCATCTTTAATTCCTTTAATTTATAGCTGCTAAAAATAGAAAAAAAGGGAGAGGGGTTGAAAATGAGAAAGAGAGACAGAAAAACATAAATTTGAATTGCGTTTCTGATTTCAGAGATTGTTTTGGAAACTCACCCTCTCATCAAATTATCTCACTTCTACCGACATTTTATCATTTACGATTATCAAATTTGCTTTAAGTAAATTTTTAAATAATTTTATGGATGTAATCCTAGACCTAATACGACTAGTCATGAAAAAAGTGATAATGGTGTCGCATTCGGGAGGAGACGGCTTCGAATACCTCCATCTATCGAGATTTGGGTTTTCTTTGGTTTCTCCAAATCACTCCAGGCAAATGGTGGTATAGTTCCTTTAAAAAGCCAAGGCCGAATTTCTTCCAGTTCCTTTTCCGCAGTCCTTCCCCGCCTCTAACGACCTCAACGTTAACGAAACGTAATGCCATAAGAAGGGAAAAAAATTGAATGGGAAGGAGTCATTGTTAGTCCGGTTAATGCAAGCTGCGACCACAACAACTACTACTACTACAGCTACTGTAAAACACTGAAAAAACTCAGAAAGTCAATTCAGAACCGAAGAAGACGAAATGTAAGCAAGGAAGCAAGCATTGTTCACGACAGAGCTGGTCCACACGTTGCTCATCACACCGTCCTCTTCTGAAAAAACTTTGGTTGGAAAATAATCACCCACCCACCATACAGTTGCAGACTTGGCCCACAGTGACTACCACCTTTTCCTAAGCTGCGAAAATATTTGACCGACTTAGATATTAAAGATGAAGTTCAATGCTTGCTCAAAGACTATAGGCGAGCATACATTCTTTTTCCTTTTTTGCTTATGGTTTTACGCATTGTCGACATCGAGGTCATTAGAGGCGTGAAAGGAGTTGTAGGAAGGATTTCTCCAATGGCCTTTTAAAGGAACCTTTCCAGTATTCACATAGAGTGATTTGGGGAAATAATTGAAACCCAAATCTGGATGGCCGGACGAGGATTCGAACCCGCAACCTCCCGAATGAGAGGCCAGAGCATCAGTGCTTATTCCACCACGCTCCACTATTTTTATAAACTGTCACTGCATCTACAAAAATGCGTGTGCCGAATTGTGAAGAATGCAGAAAAATAGATGATTGCTCAATCTTTCCAAAAGAGCCGATCGTGATAAATTATTACGTGTTATTTAGTGTTATTAAGGTATTCTTCTTGGCTGAAGGAAACAGGAAAGTTGGCACTTACTTCCTGTTAGACGTTGCCACAACTACTTATTCCAGTGTTGCCACGATTTCTGACCTCTGGCAGTGCTGTGGTAATTTCCTGTTCAAGGAAACGTATCTTACAGCTAGGCGGTATCAAGAGAACAGACACATTGCCGAAATAGAAATTTACTTTCCTTCCCCGTCTATCTATCATATTTTTATTTGACTGATTATTTCTGTTATAACAGTTTGATTCTTTATATAGATCATCATTAACTATTCAACTTCAAATGTTGTATCTTTATAATATATATATATGTTTACTTTTATTATATAATGGACGAAGTAGGTTTCAGCGTAAGGCAAAGTAGCTGAACGGATGAGCATTGGCCTACGGAGGTGACGTTGCTGGGTTCGTTCCCACCTCAAGTTGAGTATTTTTACATTGACTATCCCCTTCTCACTTATTGTAAAATACATATCATATATGTAAAAGTGAACATTATTATATTTTACATCAAATTGTTTAAAAAACAAACTCCTATGAAAATATTTTTTGATTAGTTCATAGGCCACATTGGCGGTTAAAGGTGTGTTTGTGGAATTTAAAATATTGTTCATCCAATATATTGTGACGAGTTTAGTTGACTTTAGTTCCGTAAAGGCAGAGAGTTTGATAGGAGTTGTTGTTGTAGAGTTTCTCATGTTTTGCTGTCAAAGATACAATTTTTTTAATGTTTTTTTTTTTCTGTGATTTTAATTTGGTGTGAGTTATGCCTTTTTAATTGAAAATGTCTTTTTAAGGCATCAGGAAAAATAGCGTTCGACAAAAAAATCATGGATGTGCAATCAACAGCCTTGGAGGCTCAGTACTTGCTTACAATTGAAATTTTCATTCAGGCGGAACACGTCGCAGCGATACAACTGGAAACAGATGTTTACTGTGTTTGCGTAAAACTCCAAGAATAAACCCTGTTTGCGAAAATTCAGGATCAGTATGGAGTCCATAGTGACTTATTCACGTGATGTCTCAAAAGTAAAAGGTAAGTGTCACTAATGCTAGAAACTGTTGGTAACTGATGGTGCTGCCGTAAGGCTAGAATCATGAAATACCTCAAGTGCCGAGTATTTATGGAGTTATAAGATCAATAATACCGAGAAATTGGCATTAACAAATCTTATTAGGAATATAGGGTTATCCGTTGTGTTGAAATGATCGTTAAAAAATCATATAATTACGCATATTAATGCTAATGACTTCAAGGCAATATTTCATTGCCAGTTGCCCACGTGTCATTTATGTAATTAGTACCGAACATGAGACAAAATTGTTCGCAACGTGTTCTTGTTTTGCGAAATAACTTGCAACAGCCCAAGTGATTAAAGATTTTGATGGTATTTCTCCTGATGTCTTGATGGGGTATTTTCAATAAAAAATGACGCAACATGAAGTTAAAATAACAGAAAAAAATAGTTTCTTTGACATTACAAGTGAGAAACTCTACAGCAACAACTCCAATCAAACTCTCTGCCTTTACGGAACTAAAGTCAACTAAACTCGTCACAATATATTGGATGAACAATATTTTAAATTCCACAAACACACCTTTAACCGCCAATGTGGCCTATGAACTAATCAAAAAATATTTTTCATAGGAGTTTGTTTTTAAACAATTTGATGTAAAATATAATAATGTTCACTTTTACATATATGATATGTATTTTACAACAAGTGAGAAGGGGATAGTCAATGTAAAAATACTCAACTTGAGGTGGGAACGAACCCAGCAACGTCACCTCCGTAGGCCAATGCTCATCCGTTCAGCTACTTTGCCTTACGCTGAAACCTACTTCGTCCATTATATAATAAAAGTAAACATATATATATATAAAGATACAACATTTGAAGTTGAATAGTTAATGATGATCTATATAAAGAATCAAACTGTTATAACAGAAATAATCAGTCAAATAAAATATGATAGATAGACGGGGAAGGAAAGTAAATTTCTATTTCGGCAATGTGTCTGTTCTCTTGATACCGCCTAGCTGTAAGATACGTTTCCTTGAACAGGAAATTACCACAGCACTGCCAGAGGTCAGAAATCGTGGCAACACTGGAATAAGTAGTTGTGGCAACGTCTAACAGGAAGTAAGTGCCAACTTTCCTGTTTCTTCAGCCAAGAAGAATACCTTAACAACACTAAATAACACGTAATAATTTATCACGATCGGCTCTTTTGGAAAGATTGAGCAATCATCTATTTTTCTGCATCTTCACAATT